>JACCGJ010016150.1:0-104644 GCA_013407085.1 Atriophallophorus winterbourni | reverse complement strand
GATTCGGTGACAGTTTACATTTTGCGGTCAGTAATTGTAGAACGAAGTCCGTCGGAGGCGCCGCATAATTGATCTTTTGTACGCCGACCGAAAATGTGTACCAGGATGGAATCGAATTAAAAATGGGTTGAAATGGTAATCGTTAACTTTTCACACAATTGAATAAATCATTCACAGAATTCCGTCCAACTTCAGGCTGAAATAAAATTATATTTTCATATCTTGTTTTTCTTGTCGTGGTGAATAAAATTATCCTTTGCGGTGTGGACGTACAAATTTGCACTCGCATACTTTTAGATCTTATTCCTCGCTCTATTGTCGGATTTATACGATTCATATATCATTGAACTTGTCTCAGCTTCCTCATTCGGAATATATCAATTTCAAGTCCGAGACACAAGAATCCCTAAAAATCAAAATTTTCCAGTTTCCACCCACACGTTACATACGCGCGCAACATTGCTTCCAAACCAGAATAACGCAAGAACTCAAATACGATCAGGAAGCTCTCGTCATCTTACATTTACTGAGAGTTGTATCAGCACTGTCTGATCAAAAAATCACAGAACAGCCCCGGTTTACGTAAAAGTGTACGCCTTTTACTATCCATTGGATCGCACTGAATCGCACCCGTTTGCTCTTCAGTCCACAGACCGCCACCGATCGATAAACGACCGCTTCGCCCAGTGTATCGACTCACACTCGCAAAATTGTAACGATGGCCAATAACGTGACCTTAAACGGATCTGACGACGAGGCTTGTAAAAAGTGTAAACTTTGTCAAAAGCTGGTAGGTCCCAGATCGCGTCAAGTTAAATGTTACTTGTGTTCGATTGCTGTTTATGCGAATTGTGACAAGTATTTATCACCGGAATCAGTGGCTCTAATTAATAATGAAAAATTACCAAGGCATCCGGATTACATATATGTAATCCATGCAGAGTGAAGTATCTAGTGATTCATCCAAAGCTGAAAACTGTGCTTCAATTATTGAAAGACATGTTTGCGTACAGGCGAACCTTAAACGGTTTGAAAATGCATTAGTGTCTTTCCAATCATTTGCGCGGCAGGAATCTCACAAGCCACTTCAAAACACAGTCCTTGACCATGTGAACCGTAAGTCTTAGGGGGGAGTGAAAAACAGTGCGGAAACACTGCTTGCTCCAGAAATCGATCAAAGACCCTTCCGAGAACTCGACACGACCAATGATTATGTGAAACAGACCAGTAGTCAAGCAAACGGAAGTTTTAAATTAATGTATATAAGCTAAGATAGAAGAGTTTGAACAGTAAAATTCCCCAAAAGACAAATTTCGAATATATAACGGTAATTAGTAATAGTCTGATTGAATCAATATCTCTGTCGCTAAAGAAACGCGATGCAGACGACAGGAAATAATGGAATGATCTT
Source organism: Atriophallophorus winterbourni (assembly GCA_013407085.1). Classification (NCBI taxonomy): domain Eukaryota; kingdom Metazoa; phylum Platyhelminthes; class Trematoda; order Plagiorchiida; family Microphallidae; genus Atriophallophorus; species Atriophallophorus winterbourni. The sequence continues at coordinate 103,233 of JACCGJ010016150.1, read as the reverse complement.
TGTCAACGCTTAGGTATCACTGCCTCACCAGCGTCCTTGGCACGATTATTTAGACCCCCGAACTCACCTCGTGCGAACTCACCCAAGTGTAGTACTAAATTCTGTACAAGGTGTAGAAAATATCTTGCTCTCCTCATCCCTCTAAGTTGTAAGCAAATACGCTGTACGAATCTTTTCCGATGTTCCGTGGGAAGAACGACAAATTCGTCGTAATAATCCAGAACTAGCAAAAGAGGCTATAAATTACAGTGGTGTTATCTTTTCTGGTGTACCCAGTTCGAACGAAGAAGAATCCTGTGAACGACTGCAACATGACTGCAGTGAATGGAGATTTTTACAAGAGCTCTATATTTGAAGGGCATAATAACGAATCATGTTTTGCGCCTTAAGCCAAAAAGGAATCGTAACCGCCTCCTCTTCTCAAAATATTATTCCGCACAGACGAAATGAAGGATAGAATACTCGAGGCGTGGTACCAATGCCGAAAATTTACACTTCCTGAAAGTCGTATTCGGAATGTATACTCCTTAAAGCGCACGAACATGCATGTTCCCGAACTGGTTTCGTCACCCAACCACATGCACCAGAGAGCCGACCAATTCTGGGTCGCGAATCAACTACTATGACTTCTTCACCTTTCCCCAAAATCAAATATCTATTATGCTGTTACGCCAATGCTCAGAGCTTGCTGGGCAAGTTTACCGAACTTTATTCACGTACGACCGTGGCGTCTTGGGATTTGATTGCGGTGACAGAAACCTGGTTGAATAATTTCACACTCGACTCTGAACTCAACATCCCACATATAATGATTCACAGAAAAGATCGAGCAACAAAAGGTGGCGGGGTCCTCCTCTACTTACATGAAAGCATCAAATGCAATGTACTTTTTCCCCTGAGCTAGATGTTCCAGATAAATTGTTTTGAAATATTGACTAGCATGATAACAACAGGTGCCTTTTAACATTGATTTATCGTTCCCCTTCTTCATCATCTGCCGCTGACACTGTTCTTCCTAATGCAATATGTTTTACATTGAGGCTAACTTATCCACATTCCATCATGCTCGGTGATTTTCATGTAGTGACACTTGCCACACACATTACGGGTAACGATTCATTCAAAAGCTTTCTTCAAAATAAAATGAATTGCACTAAACTTTAGAACTTGTACAACAACCAACGCGATTTCGATGTGAACAAACCCCATCGATCCTGGACCTCATACTTACAAACGCATAACTCATGATCGAATGTGTTTGCTATACAGCACCACACAGATTAAGTGATCATGTTGTCATGACATTTGATTATATTTATCAATACGAACCAGTATAAAATACTCTACGAACGTATACAACTGTGAACTATGACTTGCTTCGAGCTCTTACTACTGCAAATCGATGGGATTTTCTTGAACTCAAATCAACTAAGGAAATCTGGGAAACTTTTTACAGCGAACTCCATATCATCATTGATTTATCATCGAACGTGAAAATAATATGCAGCAAACAGCGTCCAAAATACTCTCACAAGCAGTACTTGTAAATGGATGTGTAAGCGTGGCAAGGCCAGGTACAAATACTTGGGCGATCTGTCATGGCTAACTTGGTGCAATTACATCTTATTGCGAAATAAATGTGAGTGCTTCTTTCGAAACGATAGAAAACATTACCAAATCAATCTAGTCGAGAAATTTGTTATGAATCACAAAGCATTGTACAAACACGTCAAAGACCTCCGGAATGTTAAAATGGGAATATCGCCACTGGCCTCTGCTACTGGCATAGTGACATTATTTAAAGATTGTGCAAACGTTTTTCGACAACAATCTGCATCAGTAATCTTACAACTGTCGACACATGGACAGTTTCTGTACTCTAACAACTGCAGCCTGCCAATTCTTCACGAGATGGAATTCACCTTAATAGATAATAATCTCTCTTGTGAATTTTCAAAACCGAACGTGTCTGATCTAAAAGGGTGGCGAGAGAAATATCCGTTAAACTATCGTCCGTTAGATTTATTACCAGTGCTATCTAAAGTATTAAAGTCCATCATAGCTGATACCTTGTATAATCACCTTGAGATCATTAACTTAATCTCTAAAGCACAGCATGGATTCAGGAAATACGATCTTGTTGATATTAGCAAAAGAAGCTTGGTCTAAGCAACTGGATGCTGGAAACTCCGTGGACGTAATTTATATTGACTTTTCAAAAGCATTCGATCGTGTCAATCACGAACTGCTCTTTTCGAAATTTCTTATCTGAGGAGTAGATGGTGAACTGTATACATGGATAAAAGAATGGTTCATATCTCGTGAGATGTACGTGCGAGTCATAACTGAGCTATCCGAGTCGATTCAAGATGCACGTGGGGTCCTATAAGAATCAGTCCTCGTACCGCTATTGTTTTTAATATATGTAAACAACTTGCCTACGATGGTAGAGTCGCGCGTGCTCATTTTCGCTGATGACGCAAAGCTTTGGTGCAAGGTAAAGTCCACAGCCGACATACAGACCCTGCAACAGGATCTCGATATGTTTCATGCCTGGTCCCTATATAACAAATGCTACTGAATGCCTCGAAATGCAGCTTATTATCGCTCACCAGCGAGTTTAACAACGAATATTACATAGGTCGTACTGCAGGAAAAGATTTGGGCTTGATTATTCAGTCTGAATTAGGACATTCTATGCAATGACCACTGACTGAAAGCGAAACTGAAAACAACTTGGGTCTCCTCAGAAGACCCCTAGGTTTTTTTAAGCCAATATATAATCTGAAAATTTATTTGAACCTACATCCGCACTCATATCGAATATGCTTTTCTGGTATGGGATCCTTATTTGAAATAAATTATTCTGCTATTTTAGACTCCACGTCGCAAAGCAACTAAACTCTTTCATGGATTTTCTTATTATCCATACGAAATACGGTTTAGAATATTTAAATTGCATTCACTTCCATTCAGACGACAACGAGGAGCACTTATTTTCATTTGGGCAGTGCTTAATCAAACAAATCATCCATGCAGCTATTTGTTATATCTTTCCCACAACACACATCTGCGTGGTCACCAATCTAAACTTTGCTAACAGCATGTCAGGTTTAACTGACGCATATACGCATTTACCGTTCGCAATTATGCCATTGTGGGACACTTTACCTACTCATGTGGCACAATCTGAATACAAAAACGTTTTTAAAAAAATCACTAAATGCATATATGGACATTGATGTTATTTCACGTTTGACATTAATAATGAACAATTTTTTGATAGTTTTTACCATCCGAACGATGTACATTTTTTGTGGCTCTTGTAAAGCATAGCTTATTTTACCCGCATATCATCTATGAAAAATCTATGAATCAACAAGATGTTTGATTGTCGCGTTAGACACCATAAAGTTTGTTATTCGTTTACGATAATTTGTCGCGCGTAATTCAATTTTACACGCTTGAAATGTGAATGATTTCTTCATTATAATAATTTTCTTCCTCTTCACCGTAACATATTTATTGAAAAAATGTCGTTTGTTTAAACGATATTATTTGCATAAAGAATGGTTTTGACTAAAACATTCTAATTTACATTTTAGAATATTAATAGAAATTTTAAATCATTCTGTATCAGTGTTTTTGATCTAATTGAATTTTTCATGATTAGCTATGATGGGTACATCATACATGACATATTTCGATACCAAGAAGATTTGCGTGAAATCTCTTTTTTGGCTAATTTGACCGAAACTTTTGGTCTAAAGCTTTCTTGACTCGACTTAGAATTAGCTTTCGCTCACCATCTATTAACTCATTCAAAGGTTAATAGAATGCCACTAAGACCAAATAATGATCAGCTTCCTAGGCAGTTTTTATGTACGGCTTCGTATATAGAAAAATTGTACTGACGAATAAGAAGATTAAGATTTTTTCAACGTGTTTTCTTATTGAACAAAAGAATCATTTCGACTCCATTTTCTGTCGAATCAGTTTTCCCGATGTTCAAGATTTTAATCGCAGAAACCTTACTTCTGCGATCACTTTCCAATGCTTCCACATAATGCGGCAAAGAGAACACAGGAGCTCTACACATGTGACATAGCTTTTAAACTGAGTGGTAAATTATGTGTCTCAGATATTTATCGCTTTAGTGGCATATTATTAAATTAAAATCCAAAGATGTTTGAAGAAAAAGAAATCTATATATAATAATCTAGTCACATATGTGAGTGTGTATAACTTCGCTCAGTCGGTGATTTCGAAAATTCAGCTTAAAGTTCTATAAATGCTGAACACATCGGGATAATCGCCCTGAGCACACACGATATGCTGAAGCGATCAGTGCTCAAAGCTGTTTGCGAAGACAATGTTATCAGAATGAACCAATAAGATCTTGCGAAGCGAAACCAATGGACGAATCTGCTCTCCAGCTCGACCAATTACGTTCATCGATTTACTGATTAGGATGGACGAATCACATGAATTCTTCTTGCTAGTGATGTTTTGTTCTGGCTCAATCGTATTTGAATCAATTGTGTTTCAATCTTGTCCAATTGCGTTTTCGAAATTTCTTACAGAAATATTCCAGAACAATTCCAATACACAGCCTTGACCAAATGTTTTATTTCGGTAGTTATGCTTTAATGCTTGTTTGGTAAATGAAAACGTGTTATATTATCACTTAACGTTTCATCAAATTAATTTTATTTTCGTCTTGTTTTATCGAACGTCTATGTTAACTACCTGCGGGATGGCGTTCATGTTTGTCACGGAAACAGAGAAGCAATGGTTTTGATGGCCATCTCATTGTGTCCCATGGTAAGGTTAAATTAGGCGGGCATTGAACTAGGCTCATATTAATGAGTTATCATCTTGACACATTTTTTGTGAGTAACATTTTTTCGCGTCCTAATGTATCTATGTTTTATTTTTCATGCTAGTAATATCTACTCCAAAAAATCCGGATTTTGGAAAATTTTGTTCTCACGTATGCGTTCTGCACTGATACTCATCAGAAAAATAAACAAGTTAAAAATAATTCGGGTAATTTTCAACACGTTCTCTCGATTTTCAATATTCAGTAAAATTTATAATATTTAAGACGAGAATCAATGTGCTTAAGCCATAAATATTTATTATCCTGATTGTCGTTTAAAAAATATTCATCAATCTAGAATAATACAATAAAGTCAATTTATATCCTTGGCTAAGAATTTAACTCTCTAAAATTTCACATCAGAGAAATGATAACCAAGTGGAGCTCAAACATTGGTACCTCAATGAAACAATATCTTTCACATTGGGATTTGTTTTGATTACCTCCTATCTACGGAGTCTATATCGTTTTGAGAATGATAGCTATAATCCAGCAATTATATTATTTGATATTAACATTGCTTCTAATGTAGTATGCAATATAATTAAGGCTCGGAATTTCGCCATCGTTTCTTACGAAGGTGCCTGTGGCCCGAGGTTGAAATTCATCTCAAAATATTGAGAGTATAGAGTATTAAGTGTATGTCAGTAAAGATTTCTAGTGCAACATAAAATCTTTCTACATTAAACATTAGCCACTTTTCCATTTTAGCTTAATACCGCTTTAAGGCAAGATCAATCAGGGCCAAAAGGTTGGTAGTAGCTGTAATCTCTGATATTCTGCAGCCAAACATATCTGTACAGAATTTGCATTCCCTTAGCTAACCAAATTTCAATGTACACTCTTCAGATAGAAACAACTGCTTTAGTTATAACTGAAACAAAGTTGTACTCGTTGAAAATATTCAATTTCTATGACGATCTTAAATATGATATTGATTACTAGCATTATAGTGTGTACATAACCGTGAACTGGTACTGCATAGTCGCGTAGAAGCAATGATGAAAATATTATATGTTGCTATGATTTCGATTTTACGAACGTCTAGGAATGACATCGTATGTATATATATATGTATGTATGTATGTATGTATGTATGTATGTATGTATGTATGTATGTATGTATGTATGTATGTATGTATGTATGTATGTATGGTATGTATGTATGTATGTATGTATGTATGTATGTATGTATGTATGTATGTATGTATGTATGTATGTATGTATGTATGTATGTATGTATGTATGTATGTATGTATGTATGTATGTATGTATGTATGTATGTATGTATGTATGTATGTATGTATGTATGTATGTATGTATGTATGTATGTGTATGTATGTATGTATGTATGTATGTATGTATGTATGTATGTATGTATGTATGTATGTATGTATGTATGTATGTATGTATGTATGTATGAAAGCACAAGCCTGACCAGGGCAAAGTGCCGCGCAGTCACAGATTACACGTGGGTTAAGATACTGTCACATTGCTCATGCCTAGACAGATGTGAGAAATAAAATAGAAATGGTAGTGAGACTTCAGCGTGTTTCAGCATGCAGCTCACTACCGGTGGCCAATCAATTTAGCACGACGTTAGCCGCACAGCACCAAGTACTGCACGATCGCACATCTGTGCATTGTAGGTTAATATTAGTCATTAATTGTCGTGAGCTATCAGATTACACGAGTCACAAATCTCTGCAGTAAGAGTAAAAGAAATTGAACTCCAAAACCTTCATTTATCATTTGTGGGCTTAAAAAATCGCACATACATTAGGCCTCAAATTTCAACCATGGGTTATTCGTTTCAATATGTATGCTCTTTAACTGAACATTTTGCATGTGTAATGTTGATCTGAGGTCGAAATCACACTTAATGTACGTCCTTATTCCACCGACGTTTCTATCTAATTCTCAATCGAACTGTAACAAAATTATTAAACTGCTTTTACGAAGATTATAAACTCATATTAATGCGGAACATATTAATAAGTTTTTAAATGCTTTGCACGAACACATTTCCGAATTCGAAATGCATGGCTGTATCGAGTGGACTTAAAATTGTCTTCATTGAGCCTGAAAAATGGTTTTATTTTTGTTCGCCTTGCTAATCCGTACTAATATTGGTTTTCATTTAAAACTTTCCATAATTATTCCAGTGTTTCACGGTTCAATGCATTTCCGATAATCGCAAAGAAACTGAAATCGATAAGAGTAAAAATAACTGCCAATCTCAACAGTTTTATGCAGTTCGTTCCGTTTCATTGTTTAAATCGTCCATTCGCTTTTGGCTGGGACTATCCCGTCTAACAATCTCTTCTGTAGTTTAATGGGTTTACTCAGAAGTAGTTTCAAATGTGAAATTTAAACAAAATATAACGTTGAAAAATTGTTTGGATTTTTATTGTAATTTGGCGACAATCCAAATGCAAAAAGTCAATATACTGTTGGAAAAAGTGTTAATATCTGCGCTATGTGGAATCAGAATTAATAAACAAAAATTTCAATAAGGTTCTGGTTCAACAATTGCTCATGGTTGCTTAACATGACTAAAATAGCAAGCACTATGTCTGAGCCCGACTATTTCATTAATGCTGATTACTAACTGTGTTTTACTGAAGTTCATCTTTGCGTTGGTTTATGGGACTGCTTTACTTTTCGCAATCTGGAATATTTCAGGCGAAGTTAAAACTGTCTTCATTTATTGCCAAATTTATAAATTAGGTAATAAATACAGATTGAGATATTCGAGTTTAAATTTTTATCTGTAAATTGTTGTGATGCTGTTGATTTGCCCACAATTGAATGAAAACTTTGCTAAATACCAGAGTTCGTTGGCTAATTCGTTAGCAAATAAAAGAATAACCAACTAAACAAATAAATTAGATGTTATCATCCAATGTAAACAATGCTTAACCTGTTCGATATCCCAAACGCAGCGGATAATTCTCCCATTGGACATAAAAGGTCGATATTAACGTGATATTATTTTATCATCAAGCTGCACAACTATTAATGCTAAGAGATGACGCCTGCATGAAACATTTTAATCACACTCGCTAATAATATAAAGTTTTGGCGTTATCGCTGCTTTTAAATTAATGAACTTGCTAAAGAGTTGTATTTTCGATAAAAGATGTAATTTAAATTCGTGGAATTTTCTCTTTATGGGGAAAATAACGCGGACTTTCAATTTCTGGTCCAAAAACAAGCTGTACTGCGACTTTGCGCTCCGAATTTTTACGTATATTATTAGAATTCATTCGAATTGTCTGTCTTGTTTAACCATAGAATTAACCTCAATTCTGTAATCGTCGATCCAAAATCACTCCGACCAATTTTTAGCACTATCCACGACACTGCTCATTCTCTTCCGAAACTGGCTATCCTGCTTGAGGTCTCTATGCTGGATCTTTTTTCTAACTGTATGACAAACAACTCGCACATTGGGTTTGAAATACTTATTACCACATTAATATCAATAGATATTCAGATTAGTCATTCTTCTATATCATGCTGATCAATATTAAGAAATTACTAAAATGCACTTTCATTCATAATACCCAAATTACCCAAGTTACTCGGGAAACACGCGCAGCATTTAAGAATTTAAAAGAACAGTTTCGATATCCTTCTTACTGTTTAGTGTTATTTTCAGCAGACGTGGTTTATCGAAATGTGGGAGCTCTACTCGACTCTCTGGCAGATTTAAAACTGATGAGCGTTCGCGTGGAATGATCTGTAGAGATACATATTTTGTCTAGTTGGCATTACAGACTATATTTTCCGATTTTTCGGTCGTTTTACCGAGAAACCAGGAGTTCTGAGCTGTATCTGGAGTTTCAAATGATGCCATTTATGTTTGTGTGCAGAGCTCTAAGCTCAACGTGCGATCATATAGGTTGCATTGCTTGACACTTGTTGAAGCAGGCAAGCCTTTTTTTGTTCTCTTCCACAATGTTTACAGACGTAGCATACGCCAGGAATGTTTTCATCATTTAAGATGTTTATCGCCACTGTGGCCAATTATTTGTCACATTTTGTGTGACACGTGTTTGAGCACTTGCGACACGTGACAGATTTGATCTTACCACTAACTATTTTCTCACAGACGACACCAGTTTCGCGAACAGTAGATTGTTTCTGTTACTGTTACCACGTTGTTTAAACACAGAATCACATAGTGATTCATGGACATGCACTCAAGGTGCTTATGGATGAATAATGTAATGTGTTGCTCACATCCACCAAACTTGCACACCACTACGGGTTTCTGGCTGTACTCCATCATCAGGTGGAGACAGTATGATAAGGTTCAGTGAAACTTGAAACAGTGGATACGTGGTACACAAAGTTATACTTGAATGACACAGTTACATAAGGTGCGTACACGAACCATGGTTTTCAAAAAGAGAATCACATAGTACAAATGGCAAACAGCCTGAAACCGGTAGTGGTGTGTTAGTGTGTGGGATGTGAGCAACACATTACTTTATTCATCCATAAGCGCCTTGAGTGCTTGACCAGGAATCACTATGTGATTTTGTGTTTGAACACCGGGGTTTGTTGTATGAACCATATGTAAGAGTGGCATTCAAGTATAAATATGTTTACCACTTATCCTCTGATCATGGCTCACTGATGATCGCAAACAGTCGGAAACTGATAGTGGTGTGTAAGTGCGGGGGATGTGAGTAACATATTAATTTAGTAGATTGTTTTAATGGGGCCAACCAAAAGTACATCCGAAGCGGTAAGAACATCGATACGGCTGTGGTTGTTTTATTTGGTATTATGTAGGTTTGGCGTGAAGTGACGAGATCTAAATATATTTTGTCACCAGATTTAGCCGTGAATTGTCAGTCTCCCTTTGAGAATTTTGGTATTAAATTGACTGTACTTTGTGTATTCCTCCGAGTAGTTCCCGGCAGTAGTAATCACCGATGGGTAAATCTGACAGCAGAAACACAGAAACGAAATCAAGAAGGAACGAAGAGCACAAAATCACTATTGCTGTAGACAAAGATAGACAAATCGTAGATGGGTAATTATTGTATGAGTCGATACGTCGTAGTTTCAGATAAATATCCAAAAATCACACTGATCGGATAAAAAATTATGAAAGATATATCAAAAGTATCAGAGTTCAAGAAAATCCAACCGCACATCAGGTCACTGCTTACAGAGGAATCTCCTTTCTGAATGTTGTCTTAAAATGCTTAATCCTATAGGCTGCCCTTTAAGACTGCTGAAACTCCTTATTTACTTTCACTATGGCATAAAGGGCTCAGTCCATTTTAACGGGTTTCAGTTCAGAAGTCATAGAAAATCACTGATGCTTTAAAACAGACTGTGTTATAAATCCCGCGCTGTTCTATATTTTCTTTGCTCTGCTGCTGATACACATTTTGAGATCAAAAAGAACTAAAACGTTAATTTTTCCAAATGCTTCGGTTGTGAATTTGTTAGTTCTCAAGTATTGCCAATGATTTTTCTGTATGGGTTCCCTTGAATCATTTGCAGTTTGCTGGTACTCCTAGGTTTTGTGTTTTAGCATTCATGTTGGGGCACTTAAAAATACTACAGAATTTTTTGGACATAAATATGGCAAACGTGTAATTTCATTCAGTAGGTAGATTTTTTATTTGGAATCTGGTAGACTATTTCGGTGATATTTTATTGAATGTTAATCATACCGGTTGCCTTGAGAAAGCAGGGTTCTGAAGTTCATGGAAATAAAGTTGGGACCAAAATCATGTCAGAATTGCAGACTGCCTTCGATTGACCACACTCACGTCGTTCACTTTTAATAGCTGCTGCATCCTAGGTGCTAGTTGACAAAATATCAGGCCAATCGATGGCTATGGAATTTCAGTAGAGTTGCCACAGATGAAATAATGAAAGACATCGCTAGAAATGGTGCGAGTTCCGAAGACTTAGAAATACTTGAAGATGAAATATATGGAAAAAATATAGTTTTTCTCACTCGATCATTTGTTAATCATATATGATTAAATGTCATGCAACCCAATAAAGGCGTATTTGCAAATTGAAACCTTCAAAACGCAAATGAATCCAGTTAAGGTGATTTCATGTCAGCAATGTCAAAAGCGTATTTAATCCAAACGATCAGCGAGAGCATTTAATATGATTTATTTATTAATAAATCGTGAAGTCGTTTTCTCTCCTTGAAAAATGCGAAGTAAACCAACGCCAAAATGTTATATTTAATTTAGGATACTAAAAAGCAAACGCAGGTCATTCGATTATGTGAGAATCTTGATCACAACAGAATAAGATTTGCGTCAGAAACCAATGAATATATTTTTTAACAATGGTTTCATCCAAGTCTTTGAAAATTTATTGCGTTTCATCGTTTATGATGAATTGCGAAGTGAAACACGGATAAGTATCGTTTGCAGTGTTTATCATTCCTCGTTTCAAAAACTCCCGTTCTTGCGTTCGTGTTCAAAATGTAACGTGAAAATCTTACTTGGCAATTCGATTTTGTGGAATAACAGTGAACACCGTGTTTGCATGTATGTATGTATGAAAGCACAAGCCTGATCCAGGCAATGTGCCGCACAGTAATAGACTGTAAGATACTGTCAGGTTGCCAACTATGTTGCTGAAATTGAGCAATTGCGGTATACTATGAATTTCAACATTCCTCTAATGGAATATTTGGAGTGCTATTTTGCGAAGAACCTCCGCCAAAATAAAATGCTTATAAGTGAAAAGTTTCTGACGTCGCTCAAGGCTGAAATCTACCATGTTTCTGAGACAGCTAATGCTTCACAGACTATTACAATAATATTAATAGTTACTACTTACGTAATAGAAGTACTGAGTTGTTATTTTTGCAAAACATCATAAACGTTTGTAATTAATAACATAGTTATGCATATATATGCATATATATAGAGAGAGAAAGAAAGAAAGAAAGAGAGAGAAGATATGCCATAGGAATTTAAACATTCGGTATTAAATATTGAATTTATTGAATTTGTATCATGTATTCTTTCAGTGCAATATATTTTCTATAACCGATTGAGAATTATTAGTCGACATAATAATAATATGAATATTTAATTCTTGTTGAACCCAGTTGCCATTTTAAAGTCAAATAAGAGGAATTGTAAAAACGAATTCTTCATTAGTTGCCTTGGTTTTTGCAACCAGCCAAGTGGCAATGTTTTGAATTGTGAAACATTTTTGGCAAACGGCAATCATGGAAATCTATGCTATCAAACTATTCACTTAGACATTGTATAAACAGGTGAACATTCATTCGGAAATTTCGTAGAACATTTTGCTGACATTTTGCTGTCGGAACTTTTATGTACACCAAATGAAACACACCTGCAACATTAGTGCATCGAAGCGTTCGCTGAGCATACATTTATATATTTACTTGCAATAAAACATTGGGATAAATTGAAAACTATCGGATCGGTCACAGTTGGGACCATCATCGATTACCCCTTGCGGTCAATCATCAAAGCAACCGGCCAGGTTGAAAGCGGACTAATATGAATAATTATGGATCAATGTTTTTTTTAAAATACCTAAACAAATTAATTCGAAGGAAATTGGTTTTTTGAAAAATAACAATTTGCCACACAGAATGCTACAAAAATAATTCGTAATAAAACATAAAACTTTTGTAATATATTTTTTAAGAAAACCTTGCAACGCTCAACTAAATTTTGTGAACAAATGTATTTTGCATTTTTGTGAATTCATAACGAAATGAAAATATTGTTTAAAATGTTTTTGCATATGAAATATTTAAAATATAGTTCACAACATGTATAACTGCTTTAAAATATAATAGCCATAGTCGTGAAGTTAAAATAATCTCTGATTTGTTGAAAAGATCCAGAATTATGCATCAATGTTTCTTCAGGGAGCACTCCAATTGATTTTGATGTTTCTGATGAATCTAAGCAACACCTAACACATCATTGGGTGTGTGATGTAAAGATAAACATTTCAATACTTGCCTGAAGATATGCGCTTCACCTCATATTGCGATAAGTTGATTGCGCATGGCGATCTTCAAATATTCTCCGGATTCATCGCTATTTTCAGGTTTCGTTTATTGGGTGTGAGTTTTCACTGTCCAAACTTTCACTTCATTCTCTTATTTTAAAAAATGTCTTGGCTTGCCAAGTGAGATAAAGACATGTATGTTAACGAGTAATGTTCAAGTGTCTCTCACTCAACGTCATGTTTCACTCCTTTTAAATAATGTTGAGTATAAGACAACATGAATAGATATATTGAAACATGTATCACTGAATAATATTGTCTGGATGAGGTTTCATTTGTTTGCGATCGAAATTATTTTGATATCTGTTTGTAACATGATCACATTGGTACAACCAAAACGTACACGCTCTTTCAAAACACAGTTGTGTTCTCGAACATAACAAAGGTTGCACATCTCAAAAAGTGCTGAAACTAAATCTTTTACCAAAAGCACATTTGGAAATGAGTGTTAATATTTACCGGAAACCAACTACTTAGGCTTAAAAAACTATATCGATTAGGTAAACTGTATTAAAAGTCAATATATACGTACAATTTACTGGCCCACCTGCAATAATGAGTACTATTAGATTTTCATAGTTACATTATCAACCATTCTTGCCTTCGTTATTTAGGTAATCCGGAAAAGATTTAGTATTAACAATTTCGATTTTCTCTTTCAGTCTAAGAAAACGTTAATAACACTAAACATAGTTGATAATATGAAACATTGGGTGGTACAGGTTTTGAGGAATATGCTGCCAATAAGTTTCTCAAAAGTCAAAGTTGGTATAGGTCATTATTTGGTTTTAATAATATATGACACATGCAAGGGTATATCTAAAAATTCATTTCAGATACAAAGTCATAATACAGCTATTTATATTGTTTGATGCTTTTCAAAGAATATATATAGACAGAGAGAGAGCATGAATAGAAGACGTACATATCGCGTTTGTTATTGGTCTGAATATCACCTTTATACAAATTCATGTTCAGTGAATTGCGTGTATATTTTAAAATTTTATATTGATAAATACGCAGTTTGGCAAATGTTAAGCCCTCTGAAGCTAAGTGAAATTCGTAGCTCCTAAACCGATTAAATCTAATCGAGATTTAGTGCATATATCAATTGAGGATTGATAAAATCTCTATGAAAAACTATAGATATATGATTTTCATCTCAGATTCTCTGTTTCTTGATATATTTTTATTTTATACATCCTGTCATTCATGAAGGTGGTAAGTAGACGTTTGAAACATAAAAAGGTACCGGGAACCGATATGAAATCGCTTAACATTGACCCTAAAAGTTGGGAAGAACTTGCTACTGATCGTGCATTTTCGAGTCACTCTCACTGTACAGAGTCATATTCCAGCTGGGAAACATCAAATGCTGCTCTCGACACACCGATAACAAGAAGATGCAGCCGATCGGCCGAGCACAATCGATCAATGTTCTCTGTGAGAGATACTTTTTCTTACGATTCAGTGTTTAACCAGTTGAAACGCTGTAAAGTAGTGGTTTTCAACCTTTTTAATGACAGAAACCGCTAAAATATTTGATATTCTCTCATACCCCTTTTAGTATATGCAATTCAATTTAATTTTATTAGTCTAAAATGCATATAGCTTTCCAAAATACCACAGGATAATATGGGAACTACGAATAATATAAAAAGCGAAAACGGGAATTGGTTGCTTACTGAGAAATTTAAGAATCAGGTAAAATCCAAAGGGCAGAAATTGTTTTTGATTGATTGGATGACAAACGTAGATGCATGGGGTCAACATGCATAGTTTTCTTTGATGCACGGCTTAAGGGTCAAAAAGGCATCAAGACTTCTCTTGAAAATCTGCTGATTTGGTGAGTTTACTACATAATCGGGTGGATTGTTCTAAGTAAAACAAACTCACACGTCGAAAAATTTCGTCTACAGTTGAGTCGCGAGTGAGGGACAATTAGAATAAATGTGTGAGCTCTTGTTTTATAATGATCCATTTGAGATCAAAGTTGACAATGAAACATCAGATAATGGCAAAACTTATTACATGACAAAAAATTAAAAAGCATCTTGCTACTCAAGGTTTGCGAGCACCCTTTGTTGGCGAAACCTGCGGTATGGCATGGGATCGTTTTGCGATTTTCAATTTTTCGAGCATAACGTAAAATTTTGCTTTTGTGGTTACAGTGCATGAAAGAATCAGGGACCGAAATATATATCTAACATTTCAAAATCCAAATTTGAACTTAGCCCGAGGAAATGCTTTATTTTCATTTCTTTGAAACGAGTGGAAGAGAGATAACGAAATTCATGGCAATATGTTGCATGACGTTAGCAATCGACCCGTGGGAGCAATTCAAATGGACTCCCGCTTTTTCCTCTGCCGAAAGTATTTCGGTGAAAGTCTGTCTGATAATTACCTATTTCTGAATTTTTAATTTCTAATTCTGGTATCACATCGCAACGATGTTATTCTCGCATTTTGATGCTTCAAGTATCACATTTCATTGTTTTACTTAAAAATATTCTTTCTATATCCATTTGTAGTGGTATTATACGAAGATTTTTACCATTTATTTTTATATATCAGAATTTTCTACCAATTCCAATTTGCTTAAGCCCGAAAATATTTTTCACGTTTTTGTGCTCTAAAAACGTAACATTATGTTCATATATCATTAAACGCGCGGTTTCGAGATATTATTTTACTTAACGTTTTGAAAACTGCCATTCAATAAACTAATGAACATGTTTATAATCAAAACATTTTGTCTCCAAATTCGTTCACAACCTACCTTCATTGCCGCGGGCATCACAGTCACTGATACACATGAAAGATACGCTTCTGAAAACGGCATGAATCCCTGATAACAGCAAGGTAATGTCATATAACATTGACCTGCGTTGTTGCCGATAATAATTATTTCGCTTTGTTTCAAACGCGTTACAAATGTGCAACGTCGTCTGTGCAATATGGAAAGATACTATCGGTGAATAATATAAACAATCATTGTTCCTCTCATCACTGGCTTCATACAAATGATTAAGTCCGGTGATTCTGAAAATAACTGTCGAAACAGTCGAATCTTCTGGAAATTTAAAAGGATTCAAATAACGTTGAACAAGTGTCTGCAATTTATCTCCAATTGATGTTCAGAACATTTAAATATTATAAAACTAGGAGAAAATGTACAGGTTAAAAAATAGTTTAGTCATACAATTATCAATGTCATAACGAAACTTTTTATTTAAGAAAATAATGATAATTTCCGTTAGTAATATTATATAATCATAGAGTGGTTAAATATTAAAGTTCTAAATGAATAAATATTCTCATTTGCATGCACTACCATCACACACTCACACTGCAATCGGTTTCGTGCTGTTTTCATTCAACAATTAGGGATTGCACGATCAGAATCCGCTTTCCTGGGAACAAATTCAAACATTGATTTCAATATGTTTGGGGCCGATCGTGTATTCATAATGGAAAGAAATTTGTGTGCAATCGCTTAGAGCAGTTTTGGGTAACGTTTCACTTCTGACACAGAGTCTTCGCCAGACCAAGTGTGATAGTCAGGAGAGGGAACATGACTAAGTATTAGACAACCCTCCACCACTGATTTGACCTTACCGCTAAACAGCTTATAGTAAGCCCACGGTGCGTCACGTCGATTAGGAATGACTAGGATCAGTGGTCGATTTGCCTAATACGCACATCAATCTAACACCAATGAACGCAGTTAAAATTAGTTGACACTGTGGCCCACATGCGTAAAAATACATAACTAATGGGGTTAAGGCTAAATGTTTGTTGATGAAAAAGACAAAACTAATTAACTATTAGGTATAAGGCGGATAAAACGATGTACGTTCGTATCAGTGCTAAGCGCCAAATTCAAATATTGTTCACCAGTACTCCATTGTTCCGTGACATACGGATATACTGATCGTGCTGTAACTAACCGATGAATGCAAACAGCATGAAACCGACCGTGGAATGTGTGGGATGAAAACGGATTAAAATACGGATTACTTTCAAGCACATGGGATAAACCCCATCCACAGATGTGTGGTCAACTGTGGTTGAACAGGTTGATCGCACCAGTCCTATTCAATATTGAAGTACAATTTCAAACCTTGTTTACTAATTCTCGTTAGTTTCAAGTTATGCGAGTCCTGTTCGCACTCTCTGTGCATGATGAGTGCGAACGTCGCGTTCAAATACAGAATTTTGTTTCAAGCGCATGGGTGTGACCTCATCAGCATGTGCGGGCATGTGATTGAACAGGATGGTGCCGAGCCTATCAAACAATGTCATACAAGTTGAAACTTAATTTACCAATTTCCAACAGTTTCAAAGCAAGCCGCTCCTAATCGTGCTGGCCTATCTGATAAGCAATAACAGCACAGAACCGGTAGTAGTATGTATGTACGTGATAGAAATCAATCAAAAGAATACATTCGTTTCAAGTCCATATGTGTAAACCCAATCACCTGTAGATGGTGACGGAATTGGACCTGTTGGTAGTACCAATCCTATACAACAGTAGCTTAAAATTTCCAACCTAGTTTAACGGAAAAAAATTTGAACGTATCAAAAAGCACATGAGTTACACGTGGTTTCATGTTTCCACAAAATCCGTTGGCTAGTATTATGAAATCCAGGATGTCGCTTGAATTTCAAAACATAAACGCAGCTATTAAACTAAACTGATAAAATAAGTACGTATTGAAAAGTTGAAAAAAATTCCGTTAAATCTTCTGAAATTAATTATATTTAAAGGATAGGCATGATCAGATAAACCGAGCCATAATTAACTTCTGACTCGAGGATTATTATGTACATAGGTTGCGGATGAGGTGTAGGAAAGTTTACTGTACACAAGGGAATAGCTTACATCAAATGAAAATGAGATAAATCGGGTTCTTTTTGGTAGGAAATAGCCATTTCTAAATGAGTTGGAGGAATGTGTAAGAATTGATATTCTATCACTTTGGAAGTTCATTATTGACAAATCACTCTTTTGATTCATAATATTGTTCATAGTTAAGTTCGTCGAAACCTGTCGCATGATCCCGTTTTCTTACAAGACGAATTGCCTTATGCGTTGACGTTTCCTGACGTAACATCTCGTCGGACTTTCGCTTTTTAATTGGAACCAGGTCGGCATCGGATTCTGGGGTCCTAGTTCCATCGTTCTCAAAAGTGTGTGGCCTTTTGAGTCGGAACTTTTGTGATCCCAAACAACCGAGGACGATTTCTGCAGTGGTATGCACCGGATCGCTACCCATTAAATGACCTCCGATTACTGCGCCATTAGAATCTGACAAAGCTATATGTAGATGTGGCTGGCCATTATGTGTCAATGTTCCTGTAAGGGATACGATTTCAAACGGTCCATCGAGTGTTCTTTCCTGAAAAGAAAAAACATAAAGGGTGTTATTTTGGTTGAAATATTGATTTACTTGAATGATTAATTCAGTCGCACTTACACTGAGATCAGCCAATCGCAGGCGAACACTTTGTAAGCTTCCACAACATGTGATGATGAACGCTCCATCGGATCCACAACGTTCAACGAACCTGGATAGTGTTTCTCTTAAATTTTGTCCTGTGCCTAGCCGGAGTAATTGAAAATCGAATGTTCCATGAATAGGTGTAGCGGTGTTAGCATGTGTTCCAATTTCTTCTTCGGCTGCGGTTGTTTCATTGGTCGTTACACGGAAGGACTGCTCGGATTTGAAATTAATTGACCATAACGGGGATAATTTAGGATCTGGTCGTGTAAAATTTCGACTTTCCTCTGGCCCAATAATATCTGCTTTGGCCGCTTCACGCCATTTTGGAGAACAATTTTCTTTTGGGGAGTGTGATGTGTCATCTGCCCTTATATTCTTATTGTGTATGTTTGCGGTTGCCTAAAATATTGAAAAGTTCAGTATCTTTTATTTTATTTTGAAAATATACAAAATAACTTAGACAATCGCATCAAATTTGGCCTCGAGAAAAGACAAATCTGTGATTTGTAGTAAATAATCAATGATTAATATGCGGAATAAAAAGTATAAATTACCAGCACACCATATATAATTCTATTAGCACTAGGATCTATGCGTGAAATCAAAGCAACATTTCTGCGACAGTAATAATCGTAGTTTCATTTTATTGAATGCACTAATTTTATTTTATATTGGTGATTTTTTCAAACATCGGGAATAATATTAAAATAAAAAATCGACATACTGTAATTGAAGTTCATGTTATCTGGAACTCGGAAATCTGGAAGCTTCTGAAAATTCAAACGGACTTGTGTATTTCGGTGCTCACATACCCATTACTTACACTCCACAATCGGTTTCTGCCTGGACCAGGAATTATTCCGTGAATCAGTATCTGAACCTCGTGGTTCGTCCTACTAACCCAATCTAACTGTGGCATTCAAGTTGACTTGTTCAGACAGACAGAATTTTTGTAATGCTACTTTGCAGTAAACAGATTAGGCAAACCAAATTGAAAGGAAAACGAACTATGTGATATATTTTCTTACACAAAATTATGTTTCTGTCACCATTACACCCACCTCTAATATTTTTCCATCGGGCAATTCAGGAACAGCTTCATTTTCGATATATTGGTCTTCGTTTTGTAAAGTGCATTGAGGTGAAGTCGTATTAAGGTGTATCCGTTCATTTAATGTATTCCGTGGTAGGTTGGGTTCACAGTGGAAATCTGAACTCATTTTTTGACGCAATATTTCACCGATATAGCCCGCCATGTTGGAATCTGCGGAAACATTCAGTGGTGTACTGTTTGGTGACGTGAAACCGAGAGAGGACAGCCAGGTTGGAGAAAAGTTTGTTTTATCATCACGTAAACTGTTTTGTAAAGTAAGAGGAAGTTTTTTATTCGAAGATAACAAGTCATGAGGAAAACTGTCCGAATAAGAAGTACCGCAACTGCGTATCGGTGAGGAAGCGTGTATGAGATTATCCTGGTTAGAATTCAATCCAGTTGCAGCTAGGTTAGCTGAGACCATATCCGCCCGCGAATTATTTTCCATCGTGTAATGGGTGCTAATTTTCCTGTTAAAACAGTTGTTCTGTCGTTTAGATTCGCAAACAGAAACGTTGGAATTGTTTATATTGTTGTTGTTTGAAATCAAAGGTATTTCGTGGGGATGTCTGTTTGAATGATACTCACGACGATTATTATTTCTTCGGTATGTTGTGTTCTCAACGCCATCTCCCATCGAGTTGACCGAACACGGACTAATTCGTGTTCCGTTTGCCCATATTTCATTTTGTTCATTTGGATAACTGAAGTTTTGAATGAAATGTTTGGAACTTTTACACGTTTGGAATTCTTTGTTAATGTTTTGGGGATTGGAGATAGCTGAGGTGCCTGAGAAAACAGGAAGTTGGAAGTTTGTTTGTGGTTGTTGGGCCGAGCCGGTATTAATCAAGTTCATGCTATTTTTCTCCATCCGCGACGAGGAAATATCGTTCGCACTTATTGATGCCATCAACGCTGCCCACGTCGCCATGAAAGCGGGGTTCAACATCGGATTCGGGTATTGAATAGGCTTAACATTCAAACAAAATAAAAACAATTTTGATGGTAACGCTTCGAATGTACTATGAATAAGTTTAATAAACATAAATTATATGATTTAGAGAAATACACAGAGAGTTACCTGACCGACTAACGAAACAAGCCGAGGTTTCTTTCCAATTTCATGCAGAATTAGTATCTTGGAAGAGTCAACAATTTGCTTGTTTACTTACCTCCCTCGAAAGTTGAACAGAAACTTAATAAACCAATTAAAATTTCATAAATTTCCCATTATTTATTATATAAATCATGTAGGTTTGGTGAAACGATTCGAAACAAAGCAACCGGCAATAACATTTACAAACTATTGTTCTAACACATGTGCATCGAACGAATTCATATATAATTCGGAAATAGTAGGAAATGTAAAAATGACAATATCTAACAACGAAAATCTTTAGCCGAATACCGTTCAAACTTTCGCGTGCAATGTTTTAGTGAGCGTTACATGCAAGTATATCGATTTATAAAACTAATAAAAGTCGAAGCTCTATAAATTAATAAACACCTAAGGAAATGTGCTTACTTGATTCGTTGGGGTGGTACATTGTTTTGATGTCCACGACGGCGGAGGAAGGCGCAATAAAGATTGAGCAGCCATAGCAATAGCCGTCATGGTGTTCGTGTTCGGGGAATAATCAGGAGAATTTTGCGCTGAACAGCGATCATGTTGCTGTTGAAGAGGATTGTTTGAATGATCTGATGTAAAGCCAGAGTTCATGTTCCTTTTAAACCTTGCTGCAGAATTTAAATCGTGTGCATTGTGGTCCATTTGTTGTGAACGGGAAATTTTCTCCTCCGGTTGCGTGAATTGCCTGTCCACAGATTTCATAGCATTTTCTAAAGACTCAATAACTCCGGCTCGGTTTTCCCGACCGCTAAAAGCAAGGTTTGGCGGGCAGAATGCAGGTCGTGTGGTGGTTATTTGTTCCAATATTTGCGTAAATGTTGGGGTGATGTTGAGTGGATTAGGTTTGAACGTGCAGGCATTTGTGGAAGAGTCATTTCGCTGGATGGGAGACCAACCTGTTGGTTGAAAATTTGGAGGAAACTGAAATGGTACATCCGGTGGGTTGGGACGTCGCCGATGCATAGCTGATACACTGGGTGAAAATTTGCTCAATGAATTGACAAATTCACCAAAAACATTTCTTTTACCGTGTAACAGGTTAGTATTGCTTTCTGTGAAAGGTACGTGGGAGCTGTTGTTTGCCGTAGGGTAGCATTTAGTTGATTGTTTTCTAAATGTACTGCAAGATGATAACGATTCTTGTCCATCCATGTTGATCTGATGAGCTGCCTGATCGGAGAGGTACGTTGACCTGTTTTCAGGATTTGAAGAGAAAGCAATTTCCCTTTGTGTATGCGGAGCACTTCTCGTGAAATTTAATGGAATTTTGGATCCCTTCGGAGATTGTGATAACCATGCGCATGTGGACATTGGAAGCTCTTTGTTCGTGGCTCTTTCTTTGTGCTCGATGCCCCTTAAGCCATCTAGGTTAGGTTTATTGAATTCGTTGGATTTTCGGCTTGTTCTGACAGTGTTCATACCAGATTGATTGGAGTCGACTACACTGAGCATGCTGTGTTGCTGAAGCAACTGTTCAAAGAGATTTTGTCTTTCTGCTTGAGGCATGCCTAGAAGTTCGACGTGGCGTCTAACTGTATGTCGCTTGATAGTGTCTAATTTCCTCTGGGTCATAACTTTGTGGCAAACCAAGCACATTACCTAGTTAAAAACAGAAAAATAGATTAAAATTATGGTGGAGTTCATGTTAACTAATCTCGATGTTTAAAAGCAGAATTACAGAGTGATTTAGCCAATTAATTAACATGTTTGTCATTCCCTATAACAAAGTGATTTTCAATCTCGTATTTTCTTTTTAATTAAATTAAACTAATAAATTTGAAGAAATATTTGGGGCAATAGATCAAGGCATATATTCTTAAATGGTTCTGATGGGTAAAAATGTCTTCAACCTGGTAGTAAGTTCATCGAGAGTGTATCATATATCACGAGAAAAAATGGAAAATAATTTGCAACCCATTTTCGGCCCATTCAAGATCCTCATGTGTAAGCGTCATTATTTTTGCTGGAATAAATATACTGCAATAAATTTCACGATGTTTGAGTGAAAATTGACTGGTCTAATTATCCATAAATTGTAGTGGGAAAATTGAATAAAATTATGATCTAAAATCATTTTGATGGTGTACATACTCGTAGTGCCAATCCATATAAATCTTAATATTTGATATTAAATATATACTCAGAAAAATCATAGATGGTTTAACTGAAATCAATAAGATTAATTAAGCAACGTCAATGTATCAAAAACAATGGATTTAGTACTGAATTTTTCTTTCAGTGGTCATGATTGACCGCTATTCAATCGTATCTTGCAAATGGTAGCTGACATAATTTGGTTGGTTGAATTTGGGTGCACAATCTACGTTCTGTGCTGAAGATAATATATTATAGCAATTTCCCGGTGCTGAACTCTGTGTTATTCAAACAAAGCTTTTACTGACGTCTGCTGATTGCTGCGTTATTTTCTAAAATTTCGAATTGTGTCGCCTATTTTTGTGTGCTGAGAGAAAGGCTGGCAGTGGAGTATGATGCATAAGTTGTTGTTTATGCAGCATTACTCACTCAATACCACATTTTTGGAAGTAAAGAAAAAGCTAAGTGAATAAATTTGAACCACCAGGTCTATTCAAGTGTTGCAAATATTAATTGAATGCCAATACAGACTCCTTGGACAGGCTTTAACTTCGAGAGCCTTTTCGATCATCGAAGATAGTCAGAAGGAGGTGAAAATTTGAAATTAGTGTTACCTTTCCCTAGGTAATTTACATTCATGGATTAACAATTTTCAACTGCAGGGAACAATCTACATTATAATCAGCACTAACACGCCTACGTCAGTTCTATGACCAGAAAACAAAAGGAGAAGAAGAAGAGGACAGTTCCTCCCTGTAAAAAGCCCCGTTTGTACAAAACAGGTCTTGGATTCAAAGGCTATGCGAGCTGTATAGAATCCTAACAACATAACCAATACGGATATGACTATGAGTAAATAAATCGAAATCCTGACATCATCATCACGAGGTTACTCACGAGTAGCTGGTAATTAATAAGGCCAAATCGAATGTTTGCAGGGCTTTGTTGGTGTTCACCTCCGAAGCCCTACTGCATCCCGCATCACGTGGAGATTGTAATATTAGCTTAGTGAGAGTTTAAAATATTGGCGAAGTGGTAAATAATTTTTAACTTTGCAATCACTTTTGGATAGCATTCCTACAACGTATTTTACAGGAATCAAGGATAACGATTGGAGAAAAAAAGCTTAGAAACAACCAAATTTTGTTGCTACTCACGTCACCCACACAGAAACTTTAACCACGGTTTTTAGTTGTTTATTCAGACTTGTAAATAGCAATATTATTTACAGTGGTGGTTTAATGTTTGTGTGACATACGTGGTATATAGTATGCAGTTCAAAACCTCACCCGAAAACAGAATGCCGTTTGATTCTGATAATCGCAAATTGTTTTGCCTAACCCTTATAATATAGTTTTAAAATTTAAACCATCTGCTGTGCTCTCCCGATATGTTTGAAATAAATCATAGTCTCCAAGCTGTTTACATTTGTACTCCGAATAATAATAAAAACTTCGTAAGTTCAATGATAACAGTATTTTAAATTCGGCCTTGTTTATTTCGGTCTTTTTATTAGCGATCAAGCAAAATATTCATATATTGTGAAATGTAAGTGTTAGATAGAGAATTAATTTAAAATTTATCCACAAAATCCTGACTATTATCGGGTAAGCAAACAGAAATTTCTCTGTGTTTATTCCAATGCAAGCTATTTGGTGTGGTTTTTGTTAAGCCATTTCAGCACACCCTTCTCATCTCAGTTCATTTGGAACCAACAAATAATTGAAAGATGACGCAGCTTATTAAATCTTTGAAATTCAGCTGCTCTTCAATTCAAAGCAAAGTCGTACGTCAACTACATTTGTGATCCGTTTAACTTAAAACCCCACAGCTCAAATAGCGTAACCATCAATCAAGCCAGCAATGCTTTCGCTATCCCACCACACGCACAGACACACACAGGCAGAAACAGACGTGGGTTTTCTTTGCGCGTGTGTAACCATGTTAATAAATTTTCTCAAACATTGCCTACCGCAGTAAAGAGATGAGACTCGGTGTGAGCTAGACACGATATGTTCCGCAGCATCATTCGTTGTATGTTCGTTTGTGACAGCCAGCCAATATAATATCCACTGTCCAAAAACTTAGTGAGATATCGTCAGAATCACCACTCATGAGCAGCTAAGGCGGAAATGGACGAAATAAAGTGGACAAAACATTTATTGTTTTAGTGTACACAGCGAGATTTACGACATACTGAGCTCCGTTGACTCGAGAACTCTTGATTGGTGAATAGTTAGATGTTCGTAATTAATCAATATGAAAAAAATTTCCGTAATCAAGTTACCGTAAGATTGTAACATCATTTTTTTATCTAACGAGAATAAGTTGTGACATTTGCGATACTGTATTTAAACTGGGGGAATCGTGGGTTTGTTTTGAATGAGTGGGAAACAAATTCACTAGTATATGGACGCATTAACTCACACGTAGTTTTACTTCCGCATTCTAACTACTGGTACTCATCAAGAAAAGGCCAGAAGAAAAATCAATAAACCCTCAAACGGTGAATAAACGGGAAAGGAAGCTAAAGTTTGATATATTTGTGTCCAAAAACATAGTGTACAAAAACAGGTTCACAAGTGAACAATACAATGCTTTGAAACATGAATAAATAACCTGTGATTTGTTGAAGCTCAGAAATCCAGCTATTACATTCCGGGTTTGAAATTGAACTCGATTGTCAAAAAACAGAAAATATGTTTCAGAGAAACGCAAAACAATATAAAGTCAATATGCTCTTGAGTCGTTTCATAGATTGGCTATACTTGGCTGAAGCAAGATACCAATTATTAAACACTGGCTTTGCAAGTTGGTTTGGTCACATTTTGAAAAAAAGGTTCAATTCACACGTATTTTAATTTAAACGCGGTTATCAATTAAACTTCGGTATTTAGTCATTTTGATGTCGGATGAATTGCAATCAACAATATTTATAACTAATATATACACATTGTCATCAAAATGGGGATAGATGTGAGAATTAACATTCTCTATGCTCACGAATTGCCCTCCAATATACCATTTATTCGTTTGAGTTTTCAATTAAAACAAATAGATTAATTTCACAAGTCAACAATGGCACTTTCTCAGCACAAACAATTTATGACGTGTTGCCCGATGCTCACACTTCACAAGTACGGATTGTCTGAGCCACTTGAATTAAACTCGGCAGACAGAATCGTATTCAATCCAAATGGCACACATGTAATAACTGATATTTGCTAATTCCATTGTCAAACAAAGTTAATCACATTTCGTCTGAATCTTATGAAGGCATGTAGCACCAAAGTGATCCCAGATAGTATGGGAGAGAAAAATCACCGAAATTCCATTTTGTCTATGCTAAACAAACAACCGCGAAATTGCTTTGACTGTATGATCATTTAGTTGCATATGGATGGCTCAATCTCCATCGAAGCAATGAGTTACTGAAAACAATCCAAGCGCATGCGGATACTGATCCTACTGTCCCTACCTGATGAGTGCAAACAACACGAAACCGGTCATGGGGTATGGGTGATAGAGATGCATGTAAATGTGCTTTTAAATCCATGGAAACATTTGATTGGCCGTACCAACATTATCCAACATCGGCTTCCAAGCGTTACTTGTTTACCATTTGTTCCACAGTTTCAGGGTAGTTGGATCCTAATAGTACTGACCCTAGCTGGTGAGTGCAAACAACACGAAACCAATCGTGGGGTGTGTGATGGAAATGCAAGCAAATGCGAATTTCTTTCTAAGTCCTACAGGACTCTATTTTAGTCCAACATTGTTTGGAAGAATACATCTGTGGTTATGATCGTTAGCGTGATGCCACTTCCCATGTAATAGTGATATGATTTAACCAAACGCGAAAACTCAAATCAGTCACACTTATGGTAGATAAAGCAGTCCGATTTCTGAAACATAGTTCAATAATATGATTTATTAAAAGTATTTATTGGATAATAATTGGCTTTAATTTCTTTCTAACATTCTACAATGGTTTTATTTTGCAAAAAATGTTTAATTGGATCGAATACATGTTTCCCGTTAAAATTAATCCAAACTTTCCACATATTTGGGTAAATAATAATAAACCGCCTATTCGGTAAGTAAAATCCGGCAATAGATTTGCTTGGTAGACCACCCTGAAATATTCAGTATAGCAGCTTGAGGGGATCGTAATTAATCGCAAACCTCACGAGGAAACACATGCTAATTAGTTTATCAAAATCAAATTGTGGTTACGTGTGCTGTATAACGGTGTGTGTAGGGCATGCTGCAAGTTCACGCGAAACATGTTAGCAGGAAATGGAAAGTAATTACAACAGTTTCTAAGCTATGTAAAAAAACACTCTAAGCGTTCCTAAATTTTTAGTGAAACAAGCGCAAAATATCAACTCGTTGTTTTCCCCCAAGTTCAAATACATAGATGAAAAATAGAACAGTAACTAAGCTGTGTTCGGTGTAGCTCAGTAATTCTGTTTGATCTTTTCGCATTCACGAACATCTGATACCATCAATAAGTGCATTAAATTACCAGATCGCTGATGATGAATGCTCATCCCACCATCAACCCATTTCGCTTCTATGTGAGTCAGCTTGTTCCTAATATTACAACGCAGAATATAAACGTCGGCTCCAAACTGTCTAATCCAACTTCGTGTCATGACAGCAGCCCACCATGTCGTTGCTTACGAATCCAACATTATCATTCTGGTTGAGGACAAATTTACAATGAACAGTCTCGGTCACATTAACAAACACAAGTACACACATACAAACACACTTTGTACGCTAAACCTCGGTGTAATGAAAACACGGTTGGTCAGTGATGCATCCGTTTTCTGTCAACGTCCCGTACGATTAACTAGTCAGGTCAATGACAGATCTGACGCCTGAATGTCTGGGATACCCCAATATGGATAAAACCTCGTCATCGCAAAGTTTATTTTTATTCGTACACCAATGTCAAAAATTCTGACGAGTTTGGATTTTGGTAATGATAAAAACAGAAGCAGCTCGTCAGAGAGTCTATTGTATGAAATTAAAATTCAGTCACCAAAATACGGTATCAACCATTTCGTTTTCATACATTTTGAAGAAAACAATTTGGAGAGCATAATGATATTTGGCGCATTGATTTCTATTAGATTATGACCTAGCGATGCCATTAACTTTTTGATGAATGGCGAAAATCTTCACAGAGAAATTATTCAATCTAATTAGATCCGTGTAGTGGGAAATTAATCATCTCCTACACTGGGGGACTTTGGTCAAAGTATCTGGTCTGGCATCGTATGTGGTGTGTGTGCATGGGCACTGACGCCGGCTTCTGTCAGCCAACGCTGAGAATGGGGCCATTAATTTTCCAAGGGAAAAATGTCACTTGATCGAGTCGGGTGAAGGTGTGAGACATCAAACCGTTGGGTAAAACTTGGATTCGTTTTCCGGACCATCTCTGTGGCCATCCTGAAACAGATTAGTCAGTCTTGTCTGTAGTACCGACCTTTGCGGACTGTCATGGCAATAACGAGGATTTCAGCGAGCTGACCTACTTTCTTATTAATCAAAAGATTTGCTTGATCAATGGATTGTTTGTATAATGACAAGTTGATCTATGGTTTTCCAGTTTGGTTACAGTTTGCTAATTACCATGATCAAAAGTTACATGTGCAATAATAAGAAAAAGATTTTTTGCATCAAGCCGAATCGAAAATAATATTGGAATTAATTTCTGCATGAAAATAATCGTTTTTGTTGAAGTTGAAAATTATTAAAATCGGTTTTTCGGTGACTTAAAAGTAATAGTTTGGCATACAAATATATAGAGAATTATACAATCCATGTCAAAGGGCGTTTTTGCTTAATTATTCGACAGATGAAACAAAGAATTCGTAGAGAAAAAACCATTATAAGTAATTTCCTTCCGAAAATGTTCAGGTGTTCCGTGAAGCGTGTGAAATTATACGTTGGTCTACGTTGGCCCTGCTAGCAGGTGGGGCCTTTTTAAAATAATGGAGCATGGCCACAAAACCTACGATCGATCAGCCCTTCCGTCTATCACTAATTGTTCGTTCCAAATCGTACTCTTTTGAATTCACCTGGGCTCGAAACGAAGAATGTCATGGCTCCGGCCTTTACTAAATTCAATTGATCAAGCATGTTTTAGGGATTGATTAAAGTTGTTACGCTAGCCTCTTTAATCAACTTTACTTGGCTTGTCTAGATCGCAATTTTGCAGGTAATCTTCCGTTTAACAGGGAAATCAGCATTTAGATAAATGGAGTATCTGTCTTACAGCTCCATTTGAAATCCAAAGACTAGCGAAGTCTCAGGCATAATATGAAGAGGAAAATGATGATATATTGTGCAAAAAATACATCCATTTGCAGTGAAACTTGATCCACTCACAAAAGGGTCTAACGTAATGTAACATCAGATTTCTCTTGAACAATAAGTGAGCCGTCAAGAAAGGTCGAATACAGAAATGATATCTGAAGATGACCATATAATGCATCTATGGCATTAAAGCCGGTAATGTTTCTAAGTTGACGTATAGTCGATCTTTTTTAAAGCACTATGTGGGCAAAATAACTCCGTTATCAACATTTAGGTTATTTCGGTAATGACACCAAGAGGTGCGATAATCCATATTACAGCCAATTGCTTTGAATAACAAGTATATAGTACAAGCTTGATGCTGGATGAATCGCAAACACCTTCGTTATCACGGTAAAGTATTCACGCGAGAATTGAGAGACCGAATGGTGTACGGTGCAAGCTGTTGTGAATCTATTAATTGGGTCTGTATAGTGTAACAAGGCTTTACGGCTGGTTCTAAACAGAGCAAGCATACACTCTGCTCCTAAGCATGCGTAGCCCAAACATAATTTCTCTGGTGTAATTGTAACTGGGTTTTCACACCTACACATTGAAATAAGAATAAGAATTCCAGCTTGCATGGTATATTAATAAGCCGGAGCTTGCTGAAATCAAGTCAAATATCTAAGGTTAAATTCCGGAATATATTGTTAAGTGGTTAGCACCATACCTTCCATATCGACCAGAGGTCATAATTCATCAAGCTTGTATAAAATCCAGCTTGCGCGTGAGTAAAGCAACCAGGATACTAGGGATTTGCTACCTTTATTGAAAATACTTTTGAAGCTTTCTAATAGAAGTAACTCCGTGATCATACTGTCGGCAACGTTTAACAAAAAATGAGTTGCATCCACTTTAATTAGGAAGAAAGCTTTTTAATATCAATCAACAAGTAGGATTTTGGTTCACAGCTTTTAGAAAATTAAATTTTTTAACTGTGGTTTACGGTTTAAGTTCAAATGAATAATAACAGGAAATTTGTCGATGTTAGTACTTTTGCTTAGTCAGATACTTAATGGTTAATCTTTTTATTTATAGGAAAAATTTTGCTGTCAGTTTATTTAAAAATAAACTTCGTGCATCTTGGAAAAAGATCCTTCAAAGTAGATATTTGACAAATAACTTATCTAACAATAGCTTACAAGCGCTTATTGTTTGCAATTTTTCCACTGTTTCAAAACACGTATATCTTACCCGTACTGTCCCTGCCCAATGAGTGCAAACAGCAAGGATCCAGTAGTGAGGGTGTGTTGGAAATTCAAGCATATATTAAGATATGAAATACCTCTCCAAGTGTATCCGAACTCATACACTTATTTGTCAATGAATGCTGCCGTGATTATCGTTTATTAAATTTGCAGGAGAAAAATCCCTTCCTCCTATCAATTAGCGCTAAATCGTGGCTTCGAAAGCTCGTGATGAAAATCGATATTTTGAATCGCGTAAAATCGCATAGTATATGTGCCACATGAGACCACAATAAGATGACCGTAGGGCACCGAGAGCCACTGCGCTTCTTATTCGATTAACTCATTCCATTGCATGTCTATTGGTGCTGCGCTGCGCACTGGCAACAGAAATGCTGACAGCCTACGTCACCAATTGATCTCACACATTCACTTGTTACACAGCGAAATCGGAACGCGTTGGTATGCAGAAGACAAAGCTGAACGTGCTAACTCCGATCACACTTGCAACCCACATGACAATGTGTGTAGATATTAGATCAGTGAAAGTATACTCATCCCTGCTATGATGTGAAACAGAAACTATCATTTTTGGTTTTCAAATCAAAATAAATTTCTGTGTATAGTAAATAGGTAATTCACAATGTTGAGGAAATCTACCCGGAGTCCGATGGTATATGGTGAGGTAAACAAAAAACAGTCTTGTTTAGATAGAAAAATGAATACCACAATCTTCAACCTGTTAAACATTTCCGAAACATAATAATTGAAGCATATCGTCAAAATTTGTGATGAACTAGAAAAGTACAGAATGTCCGGTTATTGTAAGGATTATGACATCAGATGAAATTTCAAATTAAATTCTTCAAAACATGGAAGAACATGAATTTCAATAGTT
This sequence comes from Atriophallophorus winterbourni, assembly GCA_013407085.1. Classification (NCBI taxonomy): domain Eukaryota; kingdom Metazoa; phylum Platyhelminthes; class Trematoda; order Plagiorchiida; family Microphallidae; genus Atriophallophorus; species Atriophallophorus winterbourni. The sequence continues at coordinate 72,010 of JACCGJ010016150.1, read as the reverse complement.
ACATTGTTTAGCCTCTTGAATATTTGGTGATTAGTATTGTCTCCGGTGGTTGGCATTAATTGGCTAAAGCCAAAATTTGCTGCTTGAAAATTCACCGGTAATTATTCACTTAAATTGTCCCGCTGTACAATAGTTCCTTCTCTGCAACTAAGGCAGCATAAGCCACGAACAATAACTCACATTTCAATAAATGGAATTATTTGTGAATAATATTCTTTACGACATCTATTTTCACTCACATCCCTAGGAATCTGCCATGGATGGAACTCTGAAACAGCTTCCTATGCTTCTAAATTATACATAACTTCCGTGCATAAGCGTTTGGTAACAGAAGCAACATTACCTACTAAACACTGCCGTTTGAGTCATTAGACAATTTTCTCAACCAATTTGCTAACGATTTGCAAAGCAGATTCTATTTATTCAAAGGCAGATTTCCATAGGATGAACTATGTATAGCCATACTGTTTTCCATTCTATAGATAGATAGAGAAATTGAACCGAGATATGCCGGAACCTTGAGGTTGTTTTCGAGTGGAAGTCGTTTCAATTTCTTGAGTAAGTGATCTAATTTTCAGTGGCATGGTTTATGGTAGAATATAAGTGCATGCGTGGAACCGCTCAAGTAACAATTTAAGTGCGCCATAGAATATCAAATCATTGAGCCAAAATGCAAAATACCCTGTTAAACATGATGCTTCGGCGACTAGGTGGCTTTGGAGTATGCATTGTTCGACCACCATTTCAAGGCTCTCTCTGAGCTTAGTATTCTAAACAGTCATTATTTCCAGGGATTTTATCATTCGACATGGATGTACTCTATGAAACTATCATAGAACTCTAGTTTGAAAGTGGGATCGAAGTATAAAAAAACTTCCACATAAACAGAAAGTTCAATATTTGTTGGTACATGTGTTTCCGTCCCTAGCGGACGAAACAACAAATGTTAATCAGGCAGTACATTTTAAGCATCGGTATTTCAATATCTGTTATTTTTGAACCAGTAAACTTTGCACGACGTATTATTTTGTATTCTCGCTGCTATTCGAAATGAGATTCAAAATGCAGGATGGCATAAATACACGTCAAGTTGGAACACATTTTTCATGGACTCAAATTATCGTATTTGCTTCACTGCCTACATCACGGAACCGCAGTTTCGGTAATAGTTCATACATTAGTGTATTAAAGCCAAGTAGAAAATGGGTCGCTAGCTTTAGTAATTAATTTGTTTATGAGTAGCATCTTTGCTCGAATATTATAAACAATACTGTTTGATATTGCTGGACTCTTCCACACCTCGCTAACGGTGTTGATCTTAATCAATTACCAGTACCGTAAATAGACTTAGGTAGATCGAAATGAAACATTGTTTATTATCCAGCCACTGCTTCATAACCAGAAAGTCAAACAGGTTAGGGCAAACAAACCGAAAGCTGTCATGAGGAAAAATTAGCAAAAACAGGAGCTATAATCGGTTCATTAGCTTATCAATGATCAACCCGTGAATCAAATTGCTGTTTAAATTGAACTTATACGTCTGTGTTCACGCGGTTTCACAGTCCTTAAAACATGTAACATCAGATACATCGTGGTCAGTTTCATGTCCGACTGTGGTACGTAAGCCATGATAGACTTCCGTTATTTATCTTCTGTAGTGGAAGTGTATGCTTAAAGGGTATGCCATCATATTCGTCTGGAGATTACACCCATAATGTGTAGAATCCTAAGCTTGAGCATAATTCGCATCTATTCTACCCAGGAGGCTGATCATTCTTCACATTTATCTGCATAACACACTTGTAGGTATACAAACAACAAAACGCTTCCTTAAGCGTGTAGAAACTTTTTAGGGATTGTAAGCTCAGGTTCTACGTGCGTGTAAGGGTGTTATTTATTCCATTGTATTGCGTTTCTTTCCAACGGTGTGGTCTGTATACTCTCGTTATGTGAGATCAAATTAAGTGTAATATCATTTCAATTAGCCAAGCATGTATTAGGCACACAATTATTCAAAAAAATGTATTACACTTCCGGGATTTTGGTGCTTAATTTTGGTGCATGAACCTTTCAAAAACTTTGCTAACTTTTTGCAAATTCAGAATATGATAAAAAATAACGTTTAACATCAAGACCATCAGACAATTTTCTCTCTCCTTTTTTGTGAGATAAATAACAGTATTAGCCACAAGTCAGACCGGATACATAACAACAATTTTATAATTTTCAGGGATGAGCACTCTCTGCGTGATGTCACAATAACTTCGTCTATACTCATCATACCATCTGGTCTACCATAAAATTGGCCACCCTCTATGCCAGTTTTATTGCTTCTCTGAGCAACAAAATGAAACGAGAGTCTGCTTGGCTACATAGTTCCATCGTCTGGAGAAGCCGATTGGTCACCAGACGCAATTTCACCCCTTTGTTACGAGCATTCGTCACGGAAATAACAATAATTTAGGTTTCATTTGTTTATCGCTAATTCGTTGTTAGTAGTAGGTAATCTTATCGGAAAATTGTGTTACTGTCATAAAAGCGGTTGCTCTAAATGTTATTTGAGAGAGACGTATTATTGTTAATTAACCTTATAAAGAGTACAATGACCCGGGTTTGTTTATCAAATTCGCCAAATGGATGAATTCGTATTACAACTCAGTCATACCTTTATTGAATCGGATTAAAGATCTATTCGAAACACCACACAGTCAAGTATATTAGGATTTCCAATACATAATAAGGTTGAAAGTATAAACTTACGAAATAATTAGAATACAATTTGAAAATTTCAATCTTAGACGGAATTCTCACTCACCTCGTACCGACCATGCGGCACAACTAGCCACAGATGTTTCCATTCTTCACGAAATCGTCTTCGACGATCCTTTTCCCTCCAAGTGAGGTATTTGTAAGCTGCAGTTGATGTGGAATTCTTTGCGTTATTGGCGCCAGTTGAGACGGAATTGTGACGCTTTATGTTTGCTCTAGGGCCGTCTGAGTCATTTTCCACAATTTGCGATTTCTCTTCTTCAACGAATGACGACGATGGTGATCCTGCATTTTCGGATCTTTTGAATTTACCCTTTGACTTAAATTTCCCGGATGATACACTAAGGTTTTCCAACGTTCCTCGGTCTGCATCACTGTTGCCTTTAATATCTGAACGCACCTGCGTCGATCCTGTAATTTTGTTCTCCATTGATTTTGTTTTCCATGTTTGTCGTTCATTCTGAAGATGAAACGCTCCGCCTGTTCCTTCGGTCGATGTTGGCGATGGTGAATTGGAAGAACTAAATGATCCCATGAAAGAAGCACCGCTAGAACAAGATTTTACAGCTGGCGAGGAACGGGTAGATGTAATGGAACTTTTGCTTTTTGTATGCAATGAATAATCCAAAGGATTGATAAATGTCGGTGAAGTAATTGTCCTCTCAGGAGTTGAAAACACTTTACTGCTGGCTTCCGTAGGAGGACGATGTTCACCAACCTTAACGGGACTTGCGATACACTTATTTTCAACGAAAGGATGTGCTGCCATCTCTTCATCATGCACCGGAACGCCATAACTTTTCATTTGCGCGAACAAGTTATCGCTCATCTCTTGCAATTTCTTCACTTCCTTAGGTAGTGGCGAGAGTGTAAGCTTCTCTTGATTTATTGCCATTGTCTGCATTGAAATCCTTTTCAGATCCTTTTCGTGAAAAACAAGTAGCGCATTCTGTAGATAGAATATGAATACATATTAACAAAGCAAAGTTGTAAACTCGAAATGAAATGAATGAAGTTTGGTTGTTTAGTCAATGATGAATTCACTGCATACGTCGAGTTGTACAGTTCCGCGCGCATGTACAGAGCACATGTTGGTGATTGGGAAAAACAGACTTTGAAATGCGGATATTTCACTTTTTTGTTTCTGCGCCATACTGGCCAAAACAACCAGCACGTGTCTCTTTTCACTAACCGCCAAGTGGGTCACCGCGTGACGCACACCAATACACAGCAACAGGCACAGTTTACAATCAGAGAGAGAGCGCGCGCTACAATCCACGAGAATGCACGTAAAGCTATGTGCACATACATATAGGCGTGTGTAAAATAAAAGCTGGTGATGATTAGACGAGCCAGGTCTTGCTAGACAATATGGCGCCAGATCAATAAATCAATCGGCACCACAGTGTCGCCTGTTGCACCGGTTTTTGCGATCGCCGGCACAACCTTGTGTGGGACACCGGAATTAACATTTGGATTATAATCCTGTTTGCAAGCTTCGAGACAGGATAGAGATGGACGAAATTTGTGCTGCGAACTGAGTGCCAAAATGTTCCGAGGCTTGAGAAAGCGGAAACACGTGAGACCGGAAGGCGTCGTTATGTCTGGATAAACAACACCAAAAATCCGTCAACTACGATATCAGCCCTATGTTCCGACGGACATATTCTCACGAATTTTGATTAGCCATATTATCAATAATCCATTCATCATGATTAGTACAATGAAATGTATAATTTAGTTATCTTCTTCTGATCTATAGCAAACCGATAATTTGCGTGTGAACATAAAGAATTTGATTCTAGATTGAAGTAGAATCCGTGTGAATGAATTTTGTAGTAATCACATCCTAGATTTGATACAACTACAGCTTTAAATAGAGATTCTATATGGCTGTCAAAATATTGGAGTATTTTAATCAAGTAATTACTTTAATTTGGGTAATGTGTATTAGGTTTTATTCACCGTAAAATTGTCTTTTGGACAGACATCAATTGCGGTACAAACATCTCTACAAAAGAGATTTGAAAGCTCTTTACAGCGAGCTTACAAGTTGGTTATTTGCTCTTGACCGCTCACTACGAAGGCATTATGTGAAGCATAACGAGTAACATTATGAAGAGCAAATACTGCTGTCGGATGTTGATGATGTAGTTGACGTCACCGACCAGGATAGATTGTTCCTCCCTATTCGGACTGCTTAGTCATTTAAAACGTTGTACAGCATGAAATAGTCATGCGCTTGTGATCCACGGTCAACACCAAACAACGGAAGCCTTAAACAGCATACATGAAAAAAAGCATTTATCTAGAGCCAGTAAAAACTGGAAATCGTCTTTTCATCAATATATTATATATATAATGATATATACATATATAATGATAATATATATGATAATTAAATCCCTGGATGAGTTCATCCAAAATCTATAGAGCCATACAAGGGAAATCCTATTAGTGAGTAACAAGAAAAGCGTAAGAACAAGTTCAGAAGTTTTAACCCACGGTAAAATAAAAAAATTTGACGCTGGGTTCGGAGGGTGAAAACACTTGAAACATTTATAACAGTAAACATTTTTGTGCTGGTGGTGGACAGCAAAGAAAAATGAGGTACCTGAAAATCAGTTGGTTACGGTTGCGATTTCTAAAAGAATCCCGTCTTAATTTTCTTTTTTTAACAACTTGCTGTGTTTGTCACCCTTTCCATTGCCCTCACTATTGAACCGATTACCGGATTTATCAAACAAAGTTCAACGCCATTTTCCGATAAGTTCTTTGTGGTGAATTATCATTTTTATTCGCCTGTACATTCTTCCGCATAACTTTTGTAAGATTGTTGTTTTTGGACTCTTTCCATCACCACGGTTGTACATCGCACGCCAACAATGAGCTCAATCTCTCCAGCGTTCAAAATTACAAATTAGTCCGATTTAGGTTGAATAATCTCTCTCGCTGTAATCACATCGACATGCAGTAAAGGGGCGGTCAATGTGAATTGGCTACCCTATAAACGATAACTACTGTTGGAGTCTGATGGTAAAAATGAATACAGAAGTCTAACTATGCGGTAATTTTGAGAGGAAAGTAGTTTGAACCTCCTGTAAAATTTCCAACATGAGATACTTTATTGATCGTGCAAACCATTAGATTCGATTTTTGTCATTCTCGGCCACTCATTATTGATTAAATGTCAATCGAGCAGACGTAAATTGTTAAAATTCACACATATGGCACACATATCAACATAATGGTCATGACCCCCCAATCCGACACCATCACCACTAGGCGTTATAGAAATTAGCCCTGACAACTCGTGATTTGGTATATGGGTTTGTGTCAAGCTGGGTTGCCAGCCAGGGCATCGTTTTGTGTTTTGCGCCCAATTAATATTCACATATCAATCGCGGTTCCGTATGGTAACTGTGATTCATCAGACTGTCTACACCTTGAGTTATAAATGCTGGTGTGCAAATAAATACGATGAGGTTTCATTCAGTGATTGGTATTTCATTGGTATACTTTCCGATCAAATTTAACTCATGAGTGATTTGATCATTTTCATAAGTTGCACGAAAATCTGGAAAATTCCAGGAGGGAATTAAGTAAAAGGATAAATGCTCAATAGAAAGAAGACTGTCTAGTTTAAAAATTCATATTTGTATGAATTTCCATCACACGTACACACGTGCCACGACTGGCGTCCTACTGATTCCCCTATTCGAGTAGAAACAGTACTATTAGGATGTATATGCCTACCTAATCCAACAAAGAATTCAATTTTCAAACATAGATTAATTTTTCAAGGCGGTAGTATTAGCCTCTCACACTCAGGTTATTCCAACCTATCTTCCAAGCACTCTTAAACTAAAACTTTCATTGTCTTTGTTTCAGAGCTCATCTTCTGATCAGAAGTGTAAACGATAAGGAAAAACAAGAAATGTTAAGACGTGCACTTTGTTCGCATTTGCATTGCATTTAATTCCTTGTCACAATCCATGAATGTAGATCTATAACTATAAACAAAAACAACTGAAATAAGTTCAGGTGTATTGTTAAGCGTGATGCTTGATAGCGAAATGGTATCCCTTCTCGCACAGAATCACATAGTGATTCGTGTTCAAGCACTCAAGGCGCTTATGGATGACCAAAGTGATGTGTTGCTCACATTTCCCGAAATTGCACTCCACTACCGGTTTCTGGCTGTTTGCCGTCATCAGGTGGAGACAGTAAGATTAGGTTCAGTGAGCCTTGAAACAGTGGATAAATGGTAAACAAGATTATGCTTGAATGCCACTGTTGCATAGGGTTCGTACAACGAACCACGATGTTCAAACACAGAATCACATAGTGATTCGTGGTCAAGCACTCAAAGCGCTTATGGATGACCAAAGTGATGTGTTGCTCACATCCCCCGAAATTACACTCCTAAACTAATCTTACTCTCTCCACCTGATGACGGCAAACAGCCAGAAACCGATAGTGGAGTGTAATTTCGGGGATGTGAGCAACACATCACTTTGGTATCCCTTCTCATTCATCAAATATTATACTTATATCTATCATGGTAAACATGCATTATTTGAAATGGTGTGTAGAAAAACGAATGCAGCATAATAGTCTCCTGTTCTTTTGATAAATTCATAACCAATTTTACTTTATCAACAATACCAAGTCAATTATTCCGGTTATGGAAGGTCTAAGTTGGCGTCAAAAACCATTGTATTTGAAGAGGCTGTACACAAAAATGGATTTTAAAATCTGCTACCTATTACATAAGTTGAAATGTATTTTATCCCAATGTAAATACTGGAGGTTTTATGTGGCTATGCAAGGTTAATGGGGGTGTGCAGCATGCAGAAATTATGTCCCGATCAATTTTTTTCTTGAAATTTGAATATTTATCCTGACTTATCACTCACTTGCCGCTGGCAGAAATTATCAGTGATATCATACGATTATTTCAAAATTGAAAAGGTTTATCCGAACATTTCTTTCGTTGCACATTCGGAAAATGTGTAATCGCGGTTCCTTACCAGATCAAATTTTCTAAACAATCCAGTGCAAGGTCAACTGAAATCTACCACATCGTTTCGCTACAACCAGAAATGACTTTCGTCTGTATATTAACAAAGTTCTAAAAGTTTTGTACGTCGGAGCATATTTCTCGATCACAGAATCCCAAAGCAATTTCTTGTCAAGCAATGAAACACTAATTTATGACAATATTTTGGTAGAAAATAACATAAGGGTGATCTTTTAGTAATTTTAAAACATTTCCAATGCCTTTTACGTTTGACCTAGCTACAAAGGTCATGGATGCTAGCTTAATATTCACGTATCAGTAACAACTCAAGTAACAACTTCTTTACTTTAGAATATCGCAAGTATATTCCGTGGTTTTCATCTTAAATATTCGATCAATAAACTTGAAATAACGAAACCTAATCAAAAATAGCATTCGATTGGAATATGTTTGTGACTGATCGTGTATTCATAATGCAGATGCTGTACTACGATACACTTCCGCTCATCCAAGACAGGTCTTCAGTTGCATAGCTTGTTCCATTTTCAACAAGATAGAACACTTTTGCAGCGACGAAAGGGAGCGAAAACAGGCGCACCGTGAAGCGAGCCAAAGGCTCATAGACCACGGTTATCCAAAAAGTTTTGTAAAACACCAATTGATGAAGGTAAAATACCCATCCGAAAAATCGGAGAAAAAAAATGGCGAGATACAGTCTGTATACCTTATGTAAAATGCACTTCTGAAGCGATACGTAGAATCTTGAACCAGGCGGCCATACGCGTAACTTATAAGAAAGGGAAAACTATCCGTTCGGTTCTGATGCACCTCAAGGATAAGACGCCTTTATCTAGCGTTACGAACAGCATCTACAGAATCAACTGTAAGAACTGTTTGGGTGTTTACATAGGGCAGACTTCCAGGGAAATTCACACTAGAATCGAAGAACACCGAAAAGCGTGTCCGGAGACAGCCCGGGATGCGGAGGAATATCAATCCCTTATTCGTGATTCCGCCTTGGCGGAGCACGTTTTAGATACGGCCACAGCGAGTCTAGACAATGTGGCAATATTGAGACGCGGTATTAAACCGTATAGCGAACGCCTACATGCGGAGGCGCGGTCGAAATTGCCAAGGCAGGTCGACTGGCGGTCAATAAGGTGGATGGGGCAGAAATCTCCACAATCTGGCGATCAGCACTGATGCGAAAGTAAATAATTTTTATTCACCTTATAGCGACTAGTTAATTAGATTTTTGTTTTTCTTCAAACAGCTTAACCTTAGCCCTGTTAGTTATGTACTTTTACGTATGTGGGCCGCTGTGTCAACTGACCTTGACCGTGTTCACTTGTATCAGATTGACGTGGATACACACTGTGTGGAAAATCGGCCACTGATCCTGGTCATTCCCACGAGACGTGACACACTGTAGTCGTACTATAGGCTGTTTAGCGGTAAGGTCAAATAAGTGGTGGTGGGTTGACTGCTACTTAATCATGTTCCCTGTCCTGACTATCACCCTTGGTCTGACGAAGCTTCTGTGTCAGAAGTGAAACGTTACCCAAAAACTATTCTAACCGATTGCACACAAATTCCTTTGCACTAATCAAAAATATTTTGGCTAAGCTTTGCAACACTTGTCTAATGATTGCCCACGTAGGGTATGAATTTGCTTCACGTGATCGAGACTGGCAAATATGTTCAGTATTTTCGGCGAAATTTACACAGAATTTAAAATTGAATTTCGGTTCCTCGAATACAGCACCATTAAAACCCAAAGTTACCTTCAATTAATCTTAAAATACCGTGAGTGTCGATATAAAATGTTAAGAACATTCATCAGCTCGGTGTCAGATTGGCTCCATATATCTAAATTAAACAGTATACCTTATTTCGTATGGTATATTAAATTACACACAATACCATCACATCTTTTTACAAGACTATCCAAAATATCTGAAGTTTATTTCTGAAAGTTTTACAACCTGGCTTACTTAATTTTTTTCCAAATTGTTTTAATGATTATGTATAAAATAGAAATATAGAACGATGCCTTTATCAACAACAGTTTGTTTAAGTATAAGCCATATTCCATAGATTCAGTGTATAAAAACGGGAAGTGGAAAAGGCTAAGAGCCATATGGAAGAAAATGTGATCTGTTTGTTATGGTCGTAATATCTTGGCATGTCTTTTAATACCGTGTGCAATAGGAGCTTAGAGAAACTATTGTTGTGTCCAAAACTTGTTGCAAGTCTTAAAGAAAGTTTTACTTTGAAGCCATGTTTAAGTTTGGTAGCTTAGAAGACCACATTGTTTGATTTCAGAATCACAATGGGATTCCAGGTCAAGCGCTTGAGATGCTTCCAATTCAGTGTGGTGCACACATATCCCACAACTGGTTAACCTCTGCTTGCCATCGGGTCTAAACAGTAAGATTAACTTCAGTGAGCCGCGTAAGAGGGAATGAAGCAAGAAAGAATGCTATAGTTAAATGTCACTTATCCATAGCTTCATTACAAACAACTACTCTGCCTATCTACAGAATAAATTTGTGATACCGTGTTAAGTGCTCAATCGGATTTTCAGTGTCCATTGTACTGTCTTTAGAAAAGTTAATGGTATAAAAATACGAAGAATGTGACTTGAACACCAGATTTTGTCCAACTCTATTTTCAGTTTTCTATACTATTGTCTGTAAACTTTATTCTAAGCGATTACATGATAAAGATTATTAGTACTCTAAAACTTTGCAGTGATCATGTAATAAGTCATGAGTTTCCTGTGGTAGAATTTAAGTTGGCTATTATAAATAAAACGATCACTGCTACCACCACCATTTAGATATACAGAAATTGTATTGTATTTAAAGATTAGGATTGATGGCACATATAATGATGCAAATATCAGAGATATGAAAGCTCTTGGCGTTGACCCCACGAGTTGGGAAGAACTTGTTCTTGACAGCTCACATTGGAGGCATTGTGTAAAGCGTCGTCTGCAAGCTGGGGAGGAGCAGACACAGCTCTGAGGCTGCTGAACGCGGATCACACCGCCGAAGTGCAACTGACGCCTAACGATAAGGTTCTGTCTATCGTTGCAAGCACTGCGAGAGAGAGCTTTCCTGTCGAATCTGACTGCTTAGTAATTCGAAAAGCTGTAGAACATGGAAATTTGAGCAATTGTGATGTACATCCATGGTCGGTTCCAAAGGTTGTCATAGCCGGGGGTGGCAGTGGGGATAAGCTCCCACTCTTTATAAAATGCTCCCATATGGCATGCGTCTCAAATAGCCTCTGACAACCAAGTCCAGCTTCTGGCCAGCACGAGTGGCTCTCCGAGCCCGGCGGAACTGCTTTTACCAACAGGAGAAGGGGCGAGGGCGAGTGACTGGCGCCTGAAAACCAGTTTGCTTCGGGCAGATGTAGCTCGCTAGCCTGGTAGGGCAATTCATCTAAGGGAAGGAAAACCCTGATTTTAAACCTCCGCTGCCTTGTGGGATACCCGATCGCGGGAAAGGCTTCGGCAGAAAACCCTGATGAAAAACCTGGAACAGAGTCTGGTAGACCACCTCTTTCTGGCAATTCCCTGCTGCCTTGCAGGTCGCACTCGGTTGTGCTAAGGCTAGAGAAGCTGACTCGAACAAACGCCGAGTGGTGCTGGAGACGCCGCTTTGTACCCAAATTCCCAAAAATCTTCTTTGAAGCCGACTCATCCTCCAGGAGGAAATAGTCGCAAAATGTAAAGTACAAAGTAAGTACATCCATGGTCGATATGAGCCGAAGTAGGCCAACAGAACAGCATATGTGCTCGAGGAACTATTATTACAACACGAACAAGGTACAATGATTCCATTTGCACGTTGATTTCCACATTAATCATCTACCCTTAACTTACAATCAAGGCATGGCAAAAACTGATTGGGTTGAACGTTTAAAAGTCTGCGAAGCTACGGTTACGTGATGCTGGGGCGCTGCTGCTCCCGATGATGTCATCGAGGCTTTGATTATTACGTCAGCGTACGTCTACTCCACCTTTGCAACAGCAATACTGGTGGGAACTATGATTACTTCACTTATTTTAGACGTGAATATAATCTAGCGTATGCTGGTTCTCTAGTTTTCCATTACTTTCGGTCCGAAAACGCAAAAGTGGATGTGTTAGCTGTTAACGCTATGAGAGCAATATCAGCCGGTAAAATATCGTTCTCAATTTATTGATAAACAATTTCCGATTCTCAATAGCTTTCTTCACTATTATTAGTTCATAAACACGGTAGCAGTAGGAATTAGAATAATATCATCAGCATTTAAAATTAATCATTCAATGGAGCATGAATAACTGATGTCCATGTTAGCAAAGAACTACATTGTACGTTTTTTTAACGAATGAAATATTATGACTTCGTTTAGAACTGCAGCTAATTAATCGGTTGTTTTAACTGCAATCTTTCGAGAGGTAAACGCGCGTGTAATCTAGAAACAGTGAAATATGGTGCTATTAAGTTTGCTGTAGTTATTTTTACAGTACATACCTCCTGTATAATGTTATTGCATAGCAAATTGTATGAGCTAGATTCTCGAAACTGGTCGATATATCAAATTGAGTATTTTATCGTTACAAAATAAATGATTTAATTCATATAATGTGATGCTCAAATTCCTTGCATTTACGAAACACAGCCAGTTTCCGGCAGTTTATGGTAATAGATTGGGACAGTGAGATTTAAGCCTTGAAATGATTTTAGTTAGCAATTCTTATTTCATTATATGCTCGACCCTTACTTGTTCTAATCAGCTAAAATGGGCGCATCTAAACATGGGATCAATGGGAGAGAAGAAACTTTCTTGAACACGGTCTTGTAGATGTAGATAACCGATAAGTTCTAGGTGTCACATACGGGCTACCACCTTGTTTACCTGATTTCGCCTCCGTGTTAAGTAAAGCAGTCGGGATATGGGAGTGTGTTCGTGTGGGGGAGGGGTGGAATGGGAACAGCCCAAAGCGGCACTTTTGAAGGAACAAAAGCGCCGAAGATAAATCATCTCATCACAGAGGCGGCCTATGCCTCACTGCTCAAATGCATGTGTGGTCGACAAGGGGAACAGCAGGCTGCCTACCCATATCGTTGTTTGAGTCTTGTCTCGATAACGTGATATTGACAAGGCTATAGGTGTGAAAAGTCCCACGTATGAGGGATTGTATGACCTATCGACAGAAATCAACTTGACCCCGATTCGGCAATTCATGTCAGACAAACAGATGTTAAATATAAAGAAGAAAGGCAGATACTGACTCCTTATTTCCATAGATTGTGTTTATGCTAATAAAAAACAATGCATATTGATGGTTTTGTATAAAACAGACTCTCAATTTTGAAAGCGATCGTAAAACCACGGGGTTGAGATGACCATCAGAAATAATGGTAAATTTAGTCGAATTGCTTCATACCAATTTAGTATGAGGCATTGAAATAATACGTGAAACCCACTCTAGGACGTGGGGCGCTCTCGATTTAATTTGATTCTTGCTTTTTTAAGCTACATCGATAAAGCTACCATATCAAGTGGTACCCAGACAGAGTGACGCCAGTCGGCATTGAAAACGCTTGATGGCCTGATTAACGGACAACCATGAAAACAGGACCACGAAATTGAACAAATAGGCGGCCGACATTATTTTGTATGACGGCGCGTTCTAATGAGTAATTAGGGTTAAACCTTAACGGTGCGTGGGACGCTTGTGACTGCAGGAGCTTGGTGCAATCTCGTTTTCTTTGAAACCTATCGACCACTTCAACTTGAACAATCTTTTGGCTTGCTATTCATGGGGAACTTGTGGCTCATACCAAAATCGAGCGCCGATCGTTTGAGCAGTTTCGATTGCTCAACTTAAATCAATCATCAAGCGAATGTAACACCGGCATCAAAGCATATCTTTGTTTACCTCGTAGTAACTGGCACATGCAGCGTGGCATTTGTCTTTCGATTTGAATAGTGCATGTATTGCGAAACCGACAGTAATTTGTGCCTAAGCATTTTTCCAAAAGTGGTAATCAATGCTTTGCAATCTAACTGAAAAATTACATTTGAGCATAATTTTGTTGTCCATGTATTTTATGAACAGATATATTTGTATTGATATTATTAAAGCAAAACTTTGATGAAAGTAGTAACAGATGACGTTTATTAAATAACTAGTGACCTTCCTGAGCAGACATTTTAAAATGGTGGTAAGCTTATCCACAACGATTCACTATAACTTGCAAGAAACAGTCCGATTTCAGTAGTTTATCTTGTTGCAAACAAAGTGGAATAAATAAGAGTCCAGAATTAGTTAAATTAAACACAGATTTGTGACCATGATTTGTAAGGCTCCATGTGGTCCATTTGTTCTATTAACTGGCTAGAACTATCAAGAACGATCATTTAAAGGTAGCGTAGGTTGATATTTATCCCAGCTTTCTTTATAGGGCTGTTTTTGGAGACAATGGAATGGAATTGCATCTAATTCGAGAGCTGAAATACCGAAATTTTCCAACTGCGGATTGGTGTTCAGAAGGTGAGTTGTAATTTTCAGATTATGACAGCTGGATCGTATTATCTAACGATTGTCGATTATAAAAATGTCAAGCTACGAAACGGCTCGCAAATGCATATTTAACCACGAAGCGTGGATCTTGACCGTACTATTACTGTCTGATGAATGCATATGACAAAAAACCAGTCGTCCGGTGTGTGCTATGAAAATACATGTAAATATCGTGTTTTCTTCTATATCACCCAGTTTCGTAAACCAATGCTCAACTGTGTATGGTGCGTATGGTGTCAATATTCATTTCGTTGATATAAGTGCTATATCAACGACGAATTGAAATTTATTGGGGTTTATTTTATTAAGGTACACACATACCATATCTTCCATGCTTAATTAAAATAGTAACGAACCCTGGGGAATAAAGTTTCCCAACAATAATCATCATTGAATCGAATGTAACAAATGCTACAAAAATATTTTGATCCAAAAATGATGAATCAATGAAACCGATTTGGTTAATAGTTGGACTGCAATTTTCCTGATTATGCTTTTTTAACGATACCGAGGAAAACTATCAGTTCGAGGATAAGGTAGTTTTACTGTTGAATGACATAGAACAGGAAGTTGCTACTTCAAACGAGTGTTAAAACACCCATCTCTTCCAAATAAACCGGAGCTAACTGCTTTAAAACAACTGTATACTCCATATGATCAATTTAATTCAGTAAAAAAACATGTAAAAAGGCACCCTTCACTGGTTTACAAAACAGAATATTTATTTCCGGCTTTCATAATTACAATCAGCTATGCGTCTCGTGTTGTTTATCCTAATCAAGAGAGGAGAGAATATACAGTAGAATTTTGAAACTTTGAAAACAAAAAAGCTTATACTTAATTGCCACTGTTAATCAGTTTGACATAGCTAAACTTCGACTGACCGATCCTCATAGTGTCTCTAAGTAAACCGATAAAATCAATGGATATGACCCGTTTTTAGAGTGCTCACATCCCCGCTCTTGCTTACCACAACCAGTTTCTGGCTTTTTGCCGTCATCAGGTAGAGAATGGAGATAGTAAGATTAGGGTCAGTGAGCCCCGAAACTGTGGGTTAGTGGTAAGCAAAGGTATACATTAATGCCACAGTTATTCAGATTGGCAAAACCAAACTTTGGATGACCGATTCGCACAGTGGATATAAATCAAACGATGAAATCAATGGAAATGTAGCTAAACTTAGTGGTACAGTCAATCTGGAATATTACAGAAAAGTATTAGCTACGTAAGGTATTTAAATATATTTGAAACCATAGTCATGGAAAGAAAGTTTACAAACTTAATTTACGTGAATACCAGCTACCTAGTTTTTTATCAAGTTGGGCTAATGGAATGAAAATTCGTGAGTATTTAAACAGTGGATTGCTTATTTCGAATGGCTAAGTAGTCCTTCAACATGACTAGTTTATACACTCAAATGCAATAAATGTGGTTTGAGTTCTAATAAAGTATCTATAAACAAATAATAATTAGGGAACTGGATAAAGTAGGACACAAGGCGGTTCTACGCACTATCCGCTGCGCACTAATTGCATTCATGGCGTAGAAACAAGAGAGGGCAATAATAACTCGCTATTTTCATTGCAACAACCGGTTCGTTATCACAGTTCATCAAAATGAATTGTTCTTTTCGGTTGGCAGTCATGTGAGGCTCAATGAACCCTATCTTTCCACATTATCTTGATGAAAGTCAACTTTAAGAGCGGATAGTTGTGTTTATGTACAGGGAGCGTATTCCATCAAAAACTAGTTACATTGACGCTCTAATTAGCTCAGCTTCGCATAAAATCACACTGGCTTACCCAGTGCCGGGAATATTAGCGCCCCAATGGTGGTCAAACCGTGCGTCTCAACAGGGGGCATCTGAACTTTACGTTGAAGTTCATTTTGCTCTTTTCATTATCTTCAACTCCATATCATACCACACTTTGCACTCATCAACTAGCGACAGCAGGATGAGGTTCCGAGGGCCGTGCGAATATTTTTTAGCGAGTGTACTTTTATCGGTGCGGTGAACTGGATGAAAAGTTCAAGGTCGCCACTCCAGAAGTTAAACGTTCGGGTTTCATCATGCAAGCGATAGAATAAACGAAGATTAAAACTTTAAGGACACGCTAAATTCCGGGTGGCACGGTCAAATATACTGTTTATTGATCGATCGAGTGAATCAGCTTTCGTGTGAATCTGTCATTTTGTTTCATCAAGGCTGCTGTTTGAAATCTAGTTTTAATTACTTTCTTTGGAGTACCTAATGTGCAAGCGTGCGAAACCGTAGTCTCTGCAGTGTGTATATGATTAAATAAAAAGTTTCAGCGCGTATGATAAATTAATGGCTATATCATATTGGCAGCAGACCACAAATTATTCGATATATTTTTACTCAAGTTGAAAGAAAGCAACATCGTTGAGTAAGGCTTTGAAACAATTATCGATAATGAATTCGAGTCTACATTAATATTCCTTTGAACGGTAAACTTACTGTCTCCACCTGATGACGGCAAACAGCCAGAAACCGGTAGTGGTGTGTAAGGGATGGGGATGTGAGCACCACAATACATTGGTAACTTTTTTGTTTTCATTCAATTTTATGATTGAACACAGCAAGCATTCGGGAAGCAACTAGATTATTGTTGGCAATTCGTTCAACCATTCGTTGAGTAGGGTCAGTATTTTGTCAGATACGTACCTCGGGTTTGTGCTTGACCGACAACCGCAGATTTCGATTACTCATATTCCTGACATGCTTGAAATCAATCAATTTTAGTTTTACGATAGCGATCAACTCTAATTTATTTCAATTTGCAATGCGAATTTGTTCTCAACTAAGATTAGATGCTCTTAATAGAATTGCCTGCGTTTAGTGCTCGGGGTAATATAGTATCGTGCTGTTAAAAACAAATTAAATGGTGTAAGTGCAGTAAAATTATTTATCACCGTGTGCAGTACATTTAGCGTGAGAGGACAACATTCAAATAGCCCTCAAGTGGGACTCAAATTCAGTCAAGCCAGGTAGAAATTGTAGAAAATAGTTGAAAATCAGGAAGAGTATGATTAGTTATTGGTGTTCATCGGCTTGTAGTGTAACGTGTGGACGTTTCGTAGTTACGGTTTATGATACCGCCATAAAAAACCTTTGGCTGACCTTATGAAGTTAAACTCTCAACTCGGCAAACATCCATAGCTAATCGTTAGTCAGACCTTATTACTTCGTACATGATCTCTTTGTTAAAACGAACAGCAGATAAAAAATCCACGTTTACATACCTTTTCATCACACACACACACACACACCACATGGCCGATTTCGTGCTCATCAGGCAGGGAGGGTTGGCTAAGAATCACCATGACTTGAATAAGCTTTCAGGCTCAAATTCTTAAACCGCAAATCAGTTTTTGGTTGCCTTACACTCACTTGCTATTACCCGCACTGTTTGATTAATTAAATGCTGTTTTTGGAGATAATTCATGGTGGGTAATATTCTAAAACCATTTAGCTTGACACCACCCGTACGATGGTAATAAAAAAACGCTAAGCAAAGGAAAAAACGTACGTATAATTTCGGGATATGAAAGCTATATATAGAATTCAAATCAGTCTCCAGCCCTTACATGCAATTCGAGAGATATATAGTTGGAGGTAAAATGCTAAAAGTCAAACAGCCGCAAACATAATAAAATCACCTTGTCCAATTCAGATGGGAGTGAGAAAATTGTTAAATATGGAGACGCCTGTAAGCCACTCTTATGTAAATTTGTTAAAATTATATGGCAGCGTTTATAAGGGCACGTTTTAATAATGATATATAGTTCTTCAACAACAACTTAGATTGATAAAGCCCTGCGTATCACTGGGTTTATTTTGATATTTATTGTTGAGCTAATGTATAGTGGAGTGCATAAACTATGTGTTCATACACTGAAATATTTTTCAAACTCAATATGATTGATGAGCAGATATCAGCAAAAAATTGAGCGACTCAAACAAGAAAAAATGTGCTACAATAAATTATAGGGGTCTTTACACACTACAATAAAAAGAATTAAGGGATTGTAACATAGCCAGGTTGGAAACAAATATAGTAATATAAAAGGCGATATGCAAATAGTGAAGGATGCATTCACAGTGTATCAAACATCGCATTCATTGAAGTGGCGCGAAAGGTTGAGGCAATCCACGTACCTGGAATTGAGTAGGTGTCATCCTCTTGTTGCATGTTAATCGTTACGTTCCAACATCTTTTTATATGGCCCGAAGAAATGCTCGAAAATTTAGTTCTCGTAGATGATCTAATGCTCAATGTGTCGAAGATTGGGCGTGCTCACATATTTAAAGGTATCACAATATCATAGATTGTCTATGCAATACCATAAAATCATGGACTGTGTATAGACGAATGTCATCTAGCGTATGATTCATTCACATCTCGTTAGAATACCATTCCTTGAGATTTCTTGTTCAATGAATGTATAAGATACTAAACTAAACCTAATTAAAGCTCACATTTCAGTAAAATATTTTTCAGTAACTGTAAGACGGGTCATGTTTGTTGAAATTGGGCCTAACTAGGGCAACACTCTGCTATCCACACAAAAAGAGAACACTATAACAAATCTACTCAAAACGCAAAAATAACGATAAGTAAATGTTTGTTAATTTCAAATGTCTAATTGGAATATCAATATGAGTTAGGAGAAGCGGTGATTAATCAAACGATTCATAGAGGATAGTCGCATAAATTCATTGAACACATATTTCAAAATTAAAGAAATAAGTGTACTCATTTCTTCGTTTAGGTTACTATCATGTAAGTGGAAGAAAAGCACATTCAAAATTTCCCTTCACCCTCAACTAACACCAGCTCACGGTGTGTTACATTCGAACAGCTTTGAAAATCTACTTCAACCAGGGTCCTAATATCTTATAGCGTCTATATTTTATCATGCGAATTACTAATGTGTGTAATACAGACATTGTGAAATGTGCTAGAAGCTGAATCATTTTCCACTTACCAGAAGGTTATCCAATCGGCCAAAGTTGCCACTTCCTGAGGATCGGGCTTCGTAATATATATGTTCCTATATGGATTATGTTGAGCGCCTCTTATACAAATTGAACAAATTGTTGTGATGAATGAGATCAGAGTCAAACGTGTAATGACACCGGAATAAATCCACAATTGGCCCTGCCGCAGTGTTCACCATCGACATGAGCATCCGTCGATGTGCGTGTGTGGTTTACACTTTGCACCCATACTGCTCTTTCGCTTCTACAGTCTACCCAATTTGTCGGGGCCTTTGTCAGTCTGTCACTATTGGTGAGTGTATGCATGCACGTGCGTGCGTGTGTGTGTGCTAATACGTGCGTGCTGCCTTGTGTGGTTGTCCCGTGGTTAGCCCAACGTGTGAAAACGCGTGTCAGTCAAACTCCGGCGTTTGTGCGTGTGCGTCTGTTTGTCAACGCCGCGCTCTGGTTACCGACACTGTCGCTACCAAAAGGGGGACAAAATTGTCGTTACTATAGCAGACAGCGGCGCGTTTTGTTGCCATTTCGGTGTAACGATTGCCCCCTGAGTGACAGTAACAGCTTATCTTTCTAGACTTGGCTGATCCGTGTTCTCACGATGTTTCCCTCCAACCGTCTGTGTTGTCCCAATCAAAACCGCCAGATATGTGATACATTCTGTGGCTTGATTTGCGATAGGAATGAAATGATCGCCACTTGCGTTCCCCTACATTCGTAATCGAGCGACCATTTGCGATCACAACAAATTGTGGACAATCACGTTGAACGTTCAGTCCGCTTAACCGAAACAGCGATCGGTGTACTCGCTTCTCCGATGAGTCAAAATATTTTTTTGTTTTTTTCGTTTTCTATTGCGCTAGTGAAAATAGTCACTTGGTCACATAGACAGGTGTTATCAAGTTTACATTGACAGGCGGTCTGTGCAGTTTGTTTCATACACCGACACACAGCACCTGCACTGCCAATTTTGGCACACTCATACAATGAAGAACTATCGCTACTACTACTAACACCGGTGTCATCGGGTGCACAGCGGATGTATGAAGCGGTCTGGGTTGCCCAGACAAAGCGGCGCCAGTATTCGTCTGTGCACAAACCGGAGCAATGTGACTTGCAATGTGACTTGCCACCAGTCAGAATATCGTGGAATATTGTGTTTACTATAAGGTTATTATGAATTATTCCCACTAATATGAGTTAGGGCAGATGAATATTGGTGAAATTGCGTTGCGTATCTCTCCTTTCAGCGTAATGAAATATTATGAAAAAAATAATCAACGCATCGCTGAAAATAAAATTACACCAACAAATTCGTGGTGTAGGGATTTAACAGTAAGTGAGACTAAGTTTAGTATAATAGAGGGCTTTCAAACTCCGTAAAATTGGTTTGCAACACAGATCTAATAAATTCGTTGAATGCTAAGGCTAGTGAAGTGTAAGCGTAGTGGTTATGGCGCTCTCCAAACTCGACGACCAGTTACCTTATAACCAGCTAACCGAAAGTGAAATTTAAAATTATGCACATCGAAAATCTTCTTCGCAAATATATACTAAAGCCATAGGATCTTACTCGAACTTGCAAACATTCAAAGGATTTGACCAACCAAGAGTCTTGATTTGATAATAGCTGTAATTTTTTCTTGGTTAAAATTGGTTTCACTTCGAAGGCCTTGCCAGATAAAATCCGAATAATAATCGATTATGATTTTTACTTCAAAGCTCAATGAATGCATAACGAACCATGCGCTATATAACTGTCCTTATTAATTCCGGAATGTTATATGTTTTACTCCATATACATTGTAATCCCGGGGTTTTATTTATAAAGCTTATTGATTTTTCCTCAGAGAATGTCTATGAGTTGTCAGTTCTTAATAATCTCATTCACGATTAGATTCAAATTATTCAATTGGTTGTGTGCTCCACTCTTTCAAAACATGCGGATCCTGATCGTATTGTCCCTGCAAATTTGGTTTAGATATGCCGAAATTTATCTATCTATTTTTTTCGGAATGTCATGAGATATTTAAAATTCTACCTAGCATTTCTCGACCGAAATCCTCGTCCTAAATGGCCAGCGACCCACACCTGCATTTGCCCCGAGATTTAGCGTGATTCACTACCGCACACAATTTGCAAGGTCATGTCACGTAACATGTTTAAAAACGTGCCGTGTTAGCACTCGAAACAAGGCGCCATGTTGGTCTATCCCGCGGTTCTTGGTTTGATTATTTGTACGACTGTCATAGACACAATTAGATGTAAACAAGCCTCGGTTGATGTGAAGGAGGGATTGCACTTTATGACATTGAAGCGAGGTATGAGATGCTGCGTGCTGTGCGTACGTTTATCCGCGGTGGTCCGAGATAATGGCATTATGCGCTACGCCTTCAATCCCACGTCATCAATCCTCATGGTTTAATGAGGAAAGCAGATAGAACGCCGTAGCGACCGACCAGGACCGGTAGCTCGCACGGGTGTGTAGTCAGAAAACGCTGCGCGTAAACTAACCGTTGGATTGAATAATTAAGTAGCCGAGACCATATTTAATAATGGATGTGAAATAATGGTGACCCTCTGAACGCAAGCGATCGAGTGATTTATGGTAAGTAGCGTTTTTCTGCATTCAACCATCATGAATTGCAAAATTTTCATCTGAGGAACGATTGGATTAGAAGCGATAAGACATGCAAGGAATATACATTTATTTATTTATTTTGTTGTTCAGTAGAACGAAAATCAGCGGTGAGCTTCAAACGTTCATATCATTTTGTAGGTTTAATTGTGTGAGCACATTCTGTGGCTACAAGCAACTTTTTTAATAACAAATCAGTCATGTATCACATCGAGCTTGTGAATTACTATTCTTTTGTTTCCAGATGTCGAGTATTTTAATCAGCAATCAGATATACTGTGAAAGGCATATGGAGAAATTCTTCATGAATATAAAAGTAATTCTGAAATCCCTCAGAGGAAACAAATATCTGTTTGAGCACATTGAATAGTATTTACGTATGACTAATTTGTTTTCTTAAAGAAGAACAACACTAAAACCACATAAAAATTACTAAGAGATTACATATTGATGTATATTTATTACCGACAAAGCGATCAACTTTTAAGCATTCAATACTATTATCTCCTCGAGTCTCTGAAAATATAGTACATAAATTCGGATCCATTGTTACCAAAGATTACACTCTAAATGCTATTTGTTCATTCGAACCTTACGTCATCTCACATGTCAAGGTAAAGTACCACCACCATCAGGTTTCGTATGGTTGCTGCGTATCTCGAGCATACATTAACAGTATATTTGCATGTGATATTTTTTTCTCTTCTCTGGTTATTTTCCATATTAATTTCGTTCGGGCATATATTTCTAAAGCGGAACAACGGAAAGGTTTCAATCTCAGTCATCTCCTTCGTCAAGTGTCTAGGCATCATACCCCACCGGACTTATGTTTCGAAAGTTACACCAAAGCTCTCAGATCATTGCATATTTTCACTATTATAAACAATTTCGATAAGTAGATCGTGTTAACTAGATACATCAATGGCTTATAAGCTCTACTTGTTTACCGTTTTTCCACTGCTTCAAGGCATGCATATGCAGATCCTACTATCCCTACCTGATGAGTGCAAACAGCACAAAACCGGTCGTGGAGTGTGCGTGTGTCATGGGTATGTTAGCAAATGCAGATTATTTTCTTCATGAATATTAGTTTCAATTATACATGGTCGCCAAATCCCCGAGACAGAAATTTCTTCAACCAGCATTCGCTCTCTATGGACATCTTTTTCATATGCCGGATGCGAGCGTATATCAGAATGTCATTTTTGTGTCACGGATATTGGAGGTTACTCAAACCGGTTGTATTGGACTCACTATCATCATTTGAAGGCATTCGTCGCTGTTGAGTAGTGACAAGAGGGTCTCATCCACCAGCGATACAACCGAATTGATATGCACACAGGACTGTCAAAAGGTTAGTAACAGATTGACGGAGACCTGATTTTACATTTGATGGGTTGCGATCATCGAATGAAAACAATGATTGTTGTCAGACCACCCAGGAAAAAGAGGGTTCATCAGAGAACAATGTGAATCGAGATGTCATTCGGTAATTTGATAATTAATGTGTACATCACGAACTCGAATTAAAAACGTAATGCCACTATTGAATTGAATCAGCAAATATAACCAAGGGTTTTGATTCGCAGCGAAACTCACCAGTTTGAGAAATTGACTCAAATGACCAGTTTTGTTGATGAAATGGGCCATTTGATTAAACATACTGTGTGGATTTTTAACCAAATTTTAATGGAACATGGCCACTTTCAGCCGTTCTCATTATTAAACATTGCTAATCTAATTTCTCGTCTCAATGAACTAATCTTGTCTTTTCAATTGATGAATGGTCACTCCACAAAGAGGGCGATAATGCGTATGTGAGAACATGTAGGCTTAGAGATAGAACCTGTTGCAAATTGTCAGTTGAAGTGAAAAAATATCTGTCCAGAATGGAATTGGTTTTATTCGAAATCACTCATACTGAGGTATCATAATTTCTGTCTCGAAATACTATGTACAATGCATATTGCAAATAGCATTGGCAGTTGTGTTTTATATGATTCAATTCAATTCAATTCAATTTTAATGGTCTAAAAAGCATATAGCTCGACAAAAAACCACAGAATAATATGGGAATTACGAATAACATACACACACCACGACTAGCTTCATGCTGTTTGCACTCATCAGGTTGCATCATATTTGTTGTGTTATATTGCTGTTTGTTTGGTTTAAAATAATTAGATATTTTGGTATTCAATATTATCGATACAATTTAATTTTAGTATTTGTGAGTTAAGCAAATTTAGTTATTACGCTGCAGTTTAAAATGGATACAAATCACAACGTAGATGTTTTCACAGTATGAAAAAGCTAGATTTTTGACAAATAGAAATGGATAATGTTGTATGGTTTGATGTAAAATTCGACTAATTAGAATAAATCGAAATTATGTTAGTGTTGTATAAATTATCCCCCACTGTGAATTTTTGGGAAAAAAAGTGTCAAATCCAGGACATACCGTTACTCATCGCCAATTTAGTTTGGACGATCAACCTGTGAATAATATTGTATAATAATTTTTCCGAAGCCAGTGTAATTAATCATGATAAAGCAGCATTGGGAGAAGTGAATAAATCACCTCGCGGGTGAAGATCGTAAAACTGACAGAAAGCACTAATATTGGTTGAGTATTGCGAAAAAAATAAATTCCCTGGGACATGATATTTGTAAGACCTGTGATTCCGGCAATGGAAATTTGTACCACCTTGAAAGCCATTTCATTAAAGTTAGAAATCAATGTATTTTGATTTTGTAGGATCTAAAAACGCAGAGAGTCTCATTCGCTGTATTAAGTTGTAAACTCGAATCCGAGACTTCGAAATAATTTAAAATGTAATGTGATAAATGTACAATTTCGACTGGCAGTTCCAATGATTTTGAAATAGCTATGGCCAGATTTGGGTTGCATACTGTGTTAATCGCTATCATTCACAATGTGGTAAACAACTTCTATTTGATCTAACAGGAAACATGTGACCATTTAATGATTTCCTGGGCGCAGATTCTTGTATGGTCATTCACAAAAATGATTATATTTTTCATATTACTAGGTTTGTATTTCTAAAATTATAATAGTTTCAACTGGAAATTAATGGTGCTATATTTACCAAATATCCATCAAATTTATTTTTGAACTTCCGCTGTAACAAGTATAATTTACCGGATCGAGATCGAAGGTTTTCTACTCCCTATTTATTTTGTCTAAACTTCTCTCGATGAAGGACAAAATGCAACATCTAATTGCTTTTTGATCAAACCAATACCTTTCAAATTTGATTAGCTGTACAACCATTTAAACTAATTACCGACGTCATAATGTTACACAATTCACCAAAAAGTTATTGTTTCACTCACGAACCGACCGAAATTACACGACCATCAATAGCTGGCACTGAAAACATACACGACTAAGAAACCTTATTAACAATTCTTAGGTAATTTTTTGTCATTGAGGAACTACCTAATTGGGTAAATAATGTTAATAGTCAAGGGATATGTCGGATGTTTGCCATTGCAAGTATTCTTGAGGTAGCCATCAGTTTCAGACGAGATGTCAACCAAACAGGTCATAAATTAAGGAGAGCTAATTTACATAAATGCAAACTGTCATAATTTGGTTTTTATCGCTTTGTCCGGATGGCCAATTCACCAGAAATTTCATATGAACCACAAAAATCAGTTTTGTGAATATGTTGGTTGTTTCTACTTGTCATGGAAACTTGAAGCATGTAATGAGTTCAAAACAACTTGCTCAATTTTCGTAATTTGTGTCCTCTCTCGTTGTGCGGCGTGTGTGATGGAAATGCATGCAAATGGGCATTTTTGTTCATGATCATGAGTTTAAACCTTATCTACATGTGTTTGGGCACACGTGCTTGAACAGGTTGCTCGTAACAACCGAATCCAACAGTGGCATACACGAGCAACCTGTACTTTTTCAGGGTGTGTTGGTATGTTTTCCCGATTATAACACATGCAGTTACAAAAGCAGGTAAAATTATTATTTATGCAAATTAATGTGCCTAATTGCTTATACAACAAAGCGTTGATAAGGATAGCTCCTTCATTCTATTAGGCTGTTAGAGATTAATTATTACGTATGTGTTTCATTAGCTCTTACTTTGATGGTTGACAGTCTATCGAAGTGAAATACTGAATGGTGTCGCTACACATTTAACGCTATTGAGTGTTGGGAATAAGATTTGAGCACTTCCTCAAGTGTGCAGTCTTTGCATGGTTCGCCGTTGGGCTTCTGGATTCAAAGGTTCATTCCACCACGGCTAATTTTCAGATTTAGCTGCATAAAATTAGTAAATCAAGAATATTGGGTCCGATCATTGGATTTGTCGAGTATCAATGAAAGAACACGTTGAACAAGTCTGAGTTGGCGGTCAATTATAATAGATCGCGATGATTCCGAAATAATGAATCCTACGAATAGATTGATTTGAGGAGTATGTGTGGAACGTAAACTTAGGTGAAACTGACATGTTTTATGCAAAAATATTCACCGAAGTTTAATTGGCTAGAGATCTTGGCAATCCTACCAAACGTTATTAAGCTTTACGGTCTATAAACCGGAAAGCGACGTATCCCTAACATTCATCTCAAATTCAAGAGACCTGTAGGTTGTGACGGACTGTATTTACAAAATCAAGTGCAAAGGTTGCCAAGGTTTTTATATTGCAAACGTCTTACAAAAATTGTACTGCGATTAACGAACAAAGTAAAATTATCAGAAATCAACCTCGTAATTCAAGTGAATATCCATCATGATCCTGGATTCTAGATAAACACGATCTGAGCGTAGGTCACAGTGTGGATCTCGATATCGTGAAATTGATAATGCGACGTGTGAAACCTTAAAGGAAAAAGCTTCATACTGAGTCAGTTTATATAAAAAGGCTGGTGTTAATGCGGTCAACAAGGTGGATGTGGCGAATATCTCCACCATCTTGCATCCGGTTGTGAAGCGCAATCACGTAACGTGCATAAAAATTTATTTACACAAGTATTATGTAAGAGGCTTGTCGGTCAGCGGAAATTGTTCGCATCTGCACATACAATAAAATTTACGAATTACGCAGCATGCACTGAGTGTATCAAATGATTTAGTTCTCGCTTGTCTATATTAGCTAACTTAGGCTTGATCAAGTAAAGACATTGTAAAACTGAACGCTTTTGGTACCCTCACACTTGGTCTGAGAAAGCTTCTGTGGCAGAAGCTAAACGTTAAAATATTCTGCTGATAACGATTCATTGCAAACGTTCTTTTGTGACAATAAATTCCCGATCGGTCTTAAATTTATTGAAATATTGCCGATATAACGTAGGCCTCTTTACCCTCAGCGAAATAAAAATAATGTTCATAATTTGGCAACTTGAAAATCACTTATCTACTCGGCACGAAATCAATGTACTTAAGACTTTGCACTATGGTAATTGACCTACATATTATGCAGAAATCGTGACGAAAATCATTGTTAAATTTTGAGGATTGAATTTTCAAGATTTGATTGGGATGAACAAATTCACTATAATAATTAAATTCCGATATGCCAATATGTTATATGTTTATCTCGCTTTCGAATGGGTACACCAGGCAACATGCAAAATATTGCTAGCGTTCACGGGGATACGGTGTAATTACGATAAAATTAAAACCGTTTTTTCGAATCAGCAATCAGCTATCAGCAATCGAGCAATCAAATGTTTCTTTCCACGAGGTTGTGGATTGTACAAAGTCCAAACTGTGTTAACTTCATGAATTAGTATGCTCTTGGCAAAATCAGCGATACAGTCCATTAGTTACATAACTGATTATTTCAACATATATTTTTATTTCACACCAAGATAGTAATTGAAAGAAAAACTCTAAACTTTATACCACTGCTGGATAAGATTTGCATATCCAACTCCGTTTGATAACGTGAACACAACGTGCACTTGGCGCGGTAAAATCAGTAAATTTGAAAAAAACTGCGTTAAGCGATTTTCAATTTTGGGTTGCATATGGTAAAAGGTTTGCAAATAAGTATATTTTGATTTTCTATCTTACACAGAAATAAATTGTGTGCCCCAAATAGAACTGCGATAGACTAGCATGTGTTAGTAAGATTATATTATGTGCTAATGAAGCCGCCACCGTGAGATTCAATAGCATCATAATAGAAAAATAAACACTTCATAATGGCTCGGAATTCTAACTATGCTTACATTCTTACCATTGTTTATTGGCTCAATGAAGCGAATCATTCTGCTTCTAATTGAGGAAGGCAATCAACCGAAAGCTGTCTCAGTAATGTAAGTTCATAAGGTATGAATAACATAATAAATCAAACATTCAACTTATTCAACGATAAAGAAAACTGGTCACATAATCCCAACCACGACGAGTACAAACCACACAAAGCCTGTCGTTGTTTGAGATTTTATGTAATTGGCGGAGTTACTTAACTGATTTTAGACGATTTATTTGTAATCACTGTATGTGCGTTTATATTTTCGTCAATAAACTGCAATGCGTACATATTTATTCATAGATGATATTCGGGTAATAAAGCTATTCTTTACAAGACGCACAAAAATGTACGTCGGATGGTTAAAAAGTATCGAAAAACATATTGTTATAAATTATTTCCAAAAGTGAACACATACTTTTACATATGGGCATCAAGTGATTTTCTAAGAGCGTCGGTGGTTTCAGATCGTACCACATGAGTAGGTAAACTGTTCAACAATTTCACACTTCCGAACGGAAAATGCGTATTTGCGACAGTTCTACCTGCTATGCTGTTGGCAATGTTTAGATTGGTGTTTTGTGGGAAAGATGTAACAAATAGCTGCATGGATGCTTTATTTGATTAAACACTGACCAAATGAAGATTAGTGCTCCTCGTTTTGATCTGTATTGGACTGAATGCAATTTAAATAATTTAAGTTGCATTTCGTATGGATAATTAGAAAGTACATGAAGGAGCTTTGTCGCTCTGCGCTGTGGAGTTTCAAATAGCTGAATATCTTTTTTCAAATAAGGATGCCATGGCGCTATAGCATATTCGAGGTTGGGGCGGATATAGTTTGAAGTCAATTTGCAGATTATATTGGCGTCAAACAAACTTGAGGCTCCTCTGAGGAGACCCAAGTTGCTTTCAGCTTTACTGGCAGCTAGTCGACATATTCGGCAGAGAGTTTTCTAAGTCAGACCGAATGATCACGCCTAAATCGCTTTCGGATGAGGCGTGTTGAAGAACAGTTCGACCTATATAATATTCCTCGTTCAACTTGCTTTTTGATGCTAACAAACTTCTGTAGCCTATTGCTCAAAATATGTAAAGGGAAATAAAAAATCAAGCGCTGATTGCGATATGAAAATACAAAAGATAGTTTAATTCAAGCAAAGTAGAAATTAATAAACCCTGATCAATCGAGTTCGCACTGTCAATCGTTATTGAATGTAGAGACTGATAAAAAAGTAAAGCTAAAGTCATCCGTTACACGAGTTTAACAACGGTTCTCATATTTGCTTAGCGAATCTCTAATTGATAATCAGGAATGACTGCGAATTTCAGCGCCGTTTATTCTTGAACCTGATCTAAATGCCTCAGCATGATAAACTTCCTGGAACCGTTTATGCTTGACTTGCTATAAAGAAATGAGGAAGTCCCATAATTAATAAGATACATATTACAAGAAGGAGATTCACTGTCGATTTTCATCACTTAAATCCCCAGATCTATGAAGAGTTCTCGATATACGATAATTTTTCGTGATTTTTCGCCAAATAAACAGAGTGTACCCTTCGAAAATAATGTTAGCCATGACACATTAGAAATGAACAATAATTAAGCAGAGCGTTGTTTTAAATTTATATTTTTATGTCAATCGTCCTTTATTTTTCTTACATTTGAATGATTAATTCACCAAAGTCAACTAAATGTACCTCACTAAAAAAATTTGCTTGCGGCAGGAAATTGCTCTGTCTATAGATATTTACACCATATTTAATCACATTTCACTAAAAATATTCAATCTCAAGATCACTTCCACCATAGGATTTAAATCCTGCTCAGCTACCGAGGTAATATTTCCTACGAAAATCACATACACACAACAGAAAAGACACTTAGGTTTGCCAATCAATTTGTAAACAACCACTTCACCGTGCTTCAATTTGCCTTTCCGATGAATTCATGGTACGCTGAAATGAGTAACTTGAAAAGTTGATATAAATGCCGGCAAATTTAACAGGCACTCACACGCACACTCAACAACGCTTATTCTGTTGCACTCTTACTAGTCCGTGAAAAATGAATTCAGGAAATCAACCATAACCAATTAGAAACAAGTGGTGTCGAATATTCCAGACTGCATGCAAAGGTATGCATCATTCAACGAAAAAATCCTGTCAATATGAAACCACTTGTAACATAAGTAGCCGAAATGTAAAACACTTTGATGTGCAAAATTGATATATTTGTAGCAAAATAGAAACGGTAGTAAAATACAAATTTTTCACCCCGCACGGAGCACTATGATCCAATCCATTTTTTCAACAAAATTGAACAAACTATTTTGAATCACGTTGGTTTTCTGAACGACATGAGCGCCGTTGAATGAGGTTGACAGCGCGGGAGATGGCGAGGCGGCAGTAAACTCTGGTGGTGTGTGACAAATCAACAAAACTGTCAGCATCTGAGAGAAAATGAGACAGTAATCTCAGCGAAAATTTTGTTTGGTCAGACGATCAAACGGGCGAAAATTTCATCCAGTCATTCGTTCATCAAGAAGAATAAACATTCTGCGTGCCTACCTGTTCAAAGCGGACAAACAAACAAACATCATTTCTTTTCAGCCAGCACATTAGTCGGAACAATCTACAAAGGTAACGTTGAAAATCAATTTTCATTTGCCCAGGATATTGAACCTAAATGTTAGAAAAACACTTCTTAAATGCATTATAATGATACATATCTTCTTTGAGCGATTGTTTTCGATAGCAATATCAAGGGAAAGTCATTTGTTTTTTATTCACAAATCAGTTCAGCTATATTTATCTATAGTTATATTATGTCTTTTGATATTTTGCTACAGAACTGTATATTACAAACAAGGTTATACTCGAATGCCACTGTTGCATAGGGTTCGTACAACGAACCACGATGTTCAAACACAGAATCACATAGTGATTCGTGGTCAAGTATTCAAGGCGCTTATGGATGACCAAAGTGATGTGAGCAACACATTTTATATTTTTCATTGATATACCTCGCCATCCTTTGGTTATTGTTAAGCTTACAGCTTTTCTACCATAAAACTGTCTAAGTTTATAATCCATGGATATGAATGCAAATATAGCTATTTTGTTTACCGGACACTGTTCTAGGAATGCTCTCTCTAATCACCAAGTTGACGTGCAAAGTTAGCAAAAACGAATAAATTTTTTTCAAACATTACGACAATTCTATTGTATATGAATTAAGATTAAGATAATTTTCAAACGTTTTGCCGAAACTAAAACGGACCAGTAAATTTATTTCTATATTACAAAAATCAGTATGGCTGTAACATTGGCATCCTATTTGTGTCATCTTCCCATCATTTGGTATAAAAATATTATGCAATATATATATATACCTATATGATAATCGTATTTTCATTATCAATGAATTATGAACACCGTTGTAATGATCCCGTAATTATTAATCTGTAGCAGCAATCCACAACCTCGAATTAACTTATAATAACTTTTCCAATGCTACCTAATCGGATTAACATTTTTCTTTGGTTTTGGAAATATCCGCTCCACATTAGACAGTGAGAATGAAAACCGGACACGTTTTACTTTTTTCCAACAGAATACTATGGACACGCGTGATTAACCGCATCCGAAGCACGTTCTAAAGCTGGGCAAATTTTGACAGGTGATTTGGTGCGATGCTGGCGTTGGTACCGTCCACGGTGTCTGTAACAGCATTCCGCCTTGGTGGCCCAGCCCACTGTCAACTCCCAGTCGTCATTACTGGTGGGTGGCGTT
The DNA here is from genome assembly GCA_013407085.1 of Atriophallophorus winterbourni. Classification (NCBI taxonomy): domain Eukaryota; kingdom Metazoa; phylum Platyhelminthes; class Trematoda; order Plagiorchiida; family Microphallidae; genus Atriophallophorus; species Atriophallophorus winterbourni. The sequence goes on along the minus strand of JACCGJ010016150.1, from coordinate 39,932 downwards.
CAGGCCGACCGTGCTCGGAAAGCGGCTGTGGGGTTGAAAGTTTTTGAAGCCTAACGCGTTATTCAATATGCATTGTCAGTGAGGCGTGAACGAAATTCAAACGGGTAAATAAATTATCACACAGAATAAAGTATTTATTTAATGTAATTTGTACACGTGTAATGTGTCGTATTCAACGAGATATTTTATCGTGAATAATAACGGGGAATTTGACACGAGCTACTCTTCATCACATCGCTAAAAAACTAAACTGAAATATAAACTATTGGGAAACCTTAAATTGTAGTCTAATGTCCCCGCTTCGAAAGCCGAAAAGAATCCATGCTTTACAAAAGCGAAATTCCGAAATCGGGTTAAGAGCAAGTTATTCTCAATTTCTTTGACAACTATTTCAACGTGGTTTCTATTTCCGGCTGCCATAATCTTTATAAACACAGTGGATTTAATGCCAGGAATTCAAAGATTTCTTCTTAATTTGTATTCTTACAAATTCACCAAATCGCGTCAACTGTCTTCAAGATTCTGGAACTAGTTCTGGAGCTAACTCATATGTTCAGAATTTATGAAATAGTTTTTGATCATAGTAAAATGGTAAAAATGGGATTCAAGCATCATATTCAGGTATTTGGAGACAATAACTTTTGTTATGATGACAGTGCTAGTGCTCAGTGCTTACACGCATTATATTCGGTGGAAATGTGGCAATTAATATGATTGTTGAACCACTTAAGAGGATGCTTCTATTACTTCAAATTCGCGATACACTTTAGTAGTTCATCATACTTTGAATAAGACACTATATGTTATGATATTAATTAATTATAGAAAACGATGTTCATGTTTCGGTGATATACACGCTTTTAGATGAGTGAATATATGCGATCCTTATCAATGAGATAATTTTACAAGCAACCAGTTTAAAAAATTAGCATTTCAAAGAATGATATTGGGAAGCCTTACACAAGCTGTCACAAATATTCATGTGAGAAAATGTTTACAGATTATAAAAGATATGAACTTGTATGCCACTGTTGGATAATCATGGCAATACCAACCGGTTCGTGTCTGCAAGCATCTGGAGGCATTAAGCCCATGGGATTGAACAAAATGTCCATATTTAAAGGTTATTTTTTCCACTTCAATTTGATTTTATATGAGGAGCGACTTAACAACTTTTAATAAATTTAGATTTATACAAACGTAAACACATTCAGGTGTTTTCTATCAAAAACAATTGTCAATTCTTCCGCTCGTTATTCGAAAGTTATAAAGTGATCAGGGATAAAACTCGGTTGGGAAATTAGCGCCTAAATGTGTCATAGAATAAAAACAAGTGAAACCGAGAAAGACAAACATGCGTTGCAGGTGTTGCTTACACTGTTTCGATTCTCCCAAATCCACACGTGCTGCCTGATGAGGGTGCGGGCGCAAACAATCTGGGCGATGCACTCGTCCTCATCGCCTGCTCCTAGCCCCGGGTTTCGCTTCAGATGTCATACATTTGGTTTACACACGCGATTTGGCCACACCGTCGAGACGCGTGAAGATCGACATGAGCGATGGGCGTCAACAGTGTAATTTTTTCACGGACAGATGTTCACAACTTGATGCTGCACCGTATGTTGAACCTGAAATCACGGTGTCGTGTTAAGTGAAGGAATCGCAGTTTTATCGACACTTGGCAGTAATTTTTTTAAGCTCTGAGGGTGAGAAAAGAAAATGATGGATTGCGTTGGCATGTTGTGATAAATTTAATGTGCATAATTATGTCGGTTTTTTATACGTTGATTAATGATGTGACAAACAATTAGAAAACTTTCAACTAGGTAAAGGAAGCAGATAAATGTTTATAATGCGTCGAGTATGTTAAGAATATTTATGTTCATAATGTCTTACTTACCACAAACATTTTTCACCGTTACTCTGCTGAATGTTACATTGTACCCTGCTCTACAAATTCAATGTATTGATCAGTATTCCTGGGAAATCACATGAAAAGAAGGTTTCGCAATAATGTCATGCAGGCTTAAGCTATTATTGAGTCTATCAAAACCAACCTTGATACCGATAATAATTTACTTATCTTGAAACTTCCGGCTTTTAGTGCTTGTAATGTAGTATCGTGGCTATTAGCTCAGTCGTAATATTTCGAGTGATTCGGCTAAATAAGTTTCACTGAATGATGTGCAATTGATAAGAGGATCGAATGATGTAGAAAAAGGCCAATCTCTCGGTTTGTTTGGTATATTTAATTCTTATTAAGCACTTAATCATTAGAGGCACCCCACACTTTTATAGATGGAATTCTAGTAGTTGATAAAAGACAATAGACGGAGGCAGGAATCCTAGCAACTAACTTTTGCTCACCCCCTATTTAACCATGAGCTCAGAAGATTGATGTTATTTTGATTTTCAGTTCAACTCACGCTGCTGAAGTTGCTCGCTTAAATTAGTCAATATTTGTTGTACAATGCTGCCTCGTGAAAAATCATTTGCCGCTAAAGGAAACTCAAAAGACGCCAGCGACAGCAAAATTATAACCTATTGGTTATAATACAAAATTTCGTGAAACTTAAACAAAAGATTCCATCTTGAGAAATACAAATATAGCATTAGCTGAAGTTTTACATACACGATTTCAACTTCAATATGAATTGATATATGTAAAAGCTGAATTTGTATCTCGCCAGTTTTTATGCATTAGCAAGATGAATTTCGAATCGAATCAATTAATTACTTCGATAGAATGCTTCTCATTCGGTTTTCACGCCAAGCTCTACAATATACACATGAAAGAAATCGAAAACGGACCAGTTCAAAATGCAACGCTAACCGAGAACTCAATATCACGTGAAATTACTTCTACTGGCTTAGTAGGTATTAATGTTCGCAAAGATTATAAAATACCACGAATTAATCGTTATTGCACTTATATCAATGGTCAGAAGTTTTGAACAGCTATCGCCTTAACTGTCCTTAAGTTACTACAGCCAAGTCACCGAAACAAGTTGTGAGGGACGGTGTAACCAACTGACAACGCATCCACAGGTTTCATTTAATGATTCGTTGCATAGCAAATATCTGAACCCCACTTGGGTTGATCGAGCAAAAGTTGTTCTAAAAAGGTAAACAGTAAGTTTCCAGGCAGCTTCTTATTAAATACCCAAAAAAACTCCATTCTAATCTATTGTTTCCTTTGAATAAATTTAGTGTTTTATTTAAATGTGAGTGTTGGTAGCCTTATTAAATAGCATTTGTAATATATGTTTTCATTAAACCAACGATATGAGCAACGGAACAAAATTACTGACTATTAAGTTTAATCAAAAATACATGTTCTAATCTCATTGATGTCTAAACTTTGAGCTGCACTCAGACAGATAAAATGCAGGGGAGAAAACTTGCTGCTGTATGGGAAATCGCCTAAATTGTGGTGGTTTGCTTAGAGTTCACACTGAATCCCAGCGGCACATCGTTTCATACATTCAACGATTTATGCTGTTTTCACTAATTCTACAATGAAAATTTTTTTGATATTCGTAGCAAACCTGTTTGAGCGATATTCACTTATCTTTGAATCATGTTACGTATTAAACGGTTCAGATGGGTAATAAACTTTATTGAAATTTAGGTTATATATAACTTTGTTATCTTTCTTCTCTTATATCCACTTATCTATGCATTCATCTCCCACCTTCTCTCTCTCTCTCTTTATATATATATATATATATATATATATTCAACCTGACGAAGAATCAATCTTGTTCTGAGATCTAAATCACGTACACGCATTCTCGTATCGATCAAAATGGAAGAATGTTGATTACATAAAAAGATACCCGACTTTGCTAAACATAGAATTTTACAGTTCATCTAATCACTCAATCTGTCACTTTAGTTTCTTCACCAAGAAAAATTCCGATCGTTTGTTTGCTATTTTACGCTGAATGACATGCGGAATATTTCGCTACAGACTCAGACTGACATGAAGGCTAAACGTGCCCGTGGCTTCATGATATGAGGAATTAGTGCAGACTGACATTTGGTATTCACGCCATTTAGAATAATGCTGCAAGAATAAATTCAAGGCACCAGAAAAACTCAAGTTGAATTTGACCGGCGTAGGCATTCAATTTGATAGTTCGTGTAAATTATTGCATTTATGAAGCGTTGTAATAGCGTGTAAATCATCGATATTGTTGTGTTAGTAATGATTTTTTTAAAATATCGCAAACCATATATTTACAAAATTTTGTTAAAATTGGATAATTGCCTAAGTCTTATAGGAAAATTGTCTAAACAAGTCAAAGTCATTAGCGGTGTTCCAAAATATTAAGTGTTCTGAGGGAGCTTATTCCTGATTTACAAGAAAGTTGTACCAACACCCGAAAAGCAAAATGTTTTCGTTTGCTGGGAATAAAAATAAGGTAAGAAATCTGCTGCAGTACGACCAGAATGCGTTGCGCGTCTGATACGCCGCGAAAATGGCTTCTCATACTCGTATAGGCTTCGGGGCCGAAACTGGATAATACAACTCTCGAAAAAGTTCTAGGTGATTGCATTAATGACAGTTCGAAAAATGGTCTACAATGTAAACCTCTTTACTAAGGCGAATATGTCGCCTGGTTGGATCTAGTGACTTTTTCATCGGGATCGTATCCTCTAATGATCAGCAAAAATATAAACTCGGTTTTGAACAAAGCTGCCAAAATCAGAAAACCATGTCTCAAATCGATATCTTGTTTCGGGACCGATTGTATATATCATATATATATATATATAATATATATAATATATATATATATATATATAGCACATTCTACCCAGAGATTTTGTAAATATTGCGGCATCAAACAAAACTATTATTCCTTTATCAAAAATAGAGAAACAGGTTAAGAAATTTAGATTTAAACAATATTACCTAATATTGAGTAAATAAGCTCTAATATATGTTCCGAAACACAAATGCAGAGTGCTAATATTGCCAATATTTTCCAATGTTGAGCATTGTATTCCAAGTGGAGAAGTTTAGATTTTCGGGAGGGATTTTCATCGATAAATCGATCGTTTGCGGTTTTCATTTTTTCATTATGAAAAGTTTAAACAATGTCTTTTTATTATTTGTGTGTATAGTTTGATTTAATATAAACCTTTCACAATTGTGAATTTGTTTTACGTCCGAATATATATATTTTCCCAAAATTATTTCCCCCCACTCTAATTCGAAAGAAACATGCAAGTTGTGTTACGTTGATACTGATTTCATTTTGATCCATGCCTTGAAATGTACTTTTGACAATACCGCAATGATATCTAGGCGATGTTTGTGGTCTCACGCATTCACCAAGTTTTGGCACCGAGCCTTTTTACTCAACACGTCACTTAGAAGAATTTGACATGTCACGCGACACCGATGCAAACTTAATGGTGTTATAGATGAACTAAATTATTTGATCAGGATCAAAATCGTTCTAGCGTCATCATCCATCTACTTGTTTTGGCTGGTGAAAAAGCTTTCGGCACATTCTTTAAATGCTTCATTCTTCAAAGACAATGAAGCAATCTTCTTAGACGCAACAAGAATCCAGTTGTGGTGGTCCTGCAGATGACCAGGTGATTAGTGCAAGGTAAAATCGGTTAATTTTCAGTTAAATTGCAGCATAAAATAACGTTGCTATGGCCAATTTGAAGACGCAGGTGCAAAACAACAATTTTGATCTATTAACAAGACAGTTTGGGCTAAAATAATTAGGACACATGGGGCCTGTACTCATTTTCTCATCAGCCATCGTGACAACAGCGGCGGTTCTGCAAGGCGCAGCTGCCACTGTGCTGTAAACACTCGTTTCTTCAGCGTGGATAGAGACGAGTGAAATTATCTCCTCTTCTAATCCAATTTTCAATTATCATATCAAAATATGAAATCATCTTGTTTAATTTATCGTTTCCTAAAATGATCACGATCAAAAATGGGCCAATCGAACCTTTACCTCTCGAGTACAATTTCATATATTTTACTATATAATATAGTTTAGAATAATTGCAAAAATAATAAAACCAACCACAGAAGGTGGCCATGTTATAGTTCAAGGGATATAAAAACAATGAAACTATTACGGATGACACAATGTTGTTAGAATTTGTCGAATTTTCGTAATAATAACCTCCTTTTAACGAAGATACCTGGATACAAATGTGCTTTGAGGATGCGTATATTTTATGACATTGTCAGGTACCAAATAGTTACAGACCATTTTTTATAGTTGGAAAGCAATAGATAAAGAATTACATTTAATTATATAGTATTATAGCGGATGATTGGTGTTTGCAATAATCATTTCGATTTTGAGTTCATTCCACGAAACGTTTATTTTACACATGTTCTCAGATCATTTAATGTCCCTCTTATTAAAATGGGGACAGAAAAAATAAGATGTAATGTGCTAAAACCAGGCAAGAGTAGAGAAAAAGCAAAGTGAGAAAAACAAATTTGAGTTAACACATCACAACAGTGCCATTAAAAGTAGACGGTGTACGTCAGAAATTTTATGCCACTGTTGGTTAAGACTGGCACGGCAAACCTGTTCAATCACGTGTTTGATCTTGTCAGCCTTACCCAACAATGGATAACAAGTTCACACTTCTATATAAAAGCTCATTTGCATGTATCTCCATCACACACACAAATGCATGCATGCAAATGAGCTTTTATATTCATGGTCATGGGTTTTAAACCCAGTCTACATGAGTGGGGTCTCATGTGATTGAGCAGGTTGGTCGTACCAACCTTAACCAAAAGTGTCATACAAGCGCAACAAGTTCACACTTCATTTACCAATTCTTCACTGGTTTAAGGCATACGGTTTTCGATTGGACTGTTCCTACCTAATTAGCGTAAGTAACACCAAACCGCAAATACGGATTATTTGAAAGACCGTAGGTTTACCCCATCTAAACCTATGTGACCACTTGTGATTGAACAGGTTATTTGTGTCAGCCTTATCTAACAATGGCTTACAAGATCAAATCTTGTTTACCATTTCTCCAGTGTTTCAAAACACGTGGATCTTGTTCGTACCGTCCTTTTCAGATAGTGCTCACAGCACGAAACCTGGTCTTGGTGTGTATGTGTGATGCAAATACATGCAATAACGACTTTTTCAACAGAATTGAATATATGGGAAGGAGAAAATTTCCTGGTATTGATTAAACTAACGAAATAACGAAAAAAAACTACAATAAAGATCACTAGACAAATAAGTACAAAACTTTTTACCGTGTCGGAACAGCTAAAAGGTTAGCTTCAAATAGTTCACTAGCATGCTCAAAAGTCAAATTATAGCTTTCAATATGCGGAACTATTTAAAATTTAATATCTACTAGCTAATCTATTTCGTTTCAAAAAGTAAGTTTCTACATTGACTTAGCATTGTATTTCAAAACATTCCGCCTTGTAATCAAATCTCTACATATGTTGGTTTTTAACTCCTTTACATAACAACGAATGCAAATTCGAATCCTTTCCTTAATTGCTGTCAGCATTCAATAATTACTGCAGTATGTGGTTCTGATTAATGCCAAATGAGTTTTAACGTGAAATATACACCGATAAGAAAACTTTGTTCTTGCTATACGAACGGAAAAATTTGATGCGATTAATTATTTTCGATTCTTCAATAATATGGGTTTTCAAGATAGAAGAATTTATTTCCTGATTAGTATATTCATATAGAGTTTCAAAGGCACGAGATTCCTAAAGGTCATATATATATATATATATATATATATATATGGATCGCGATGTAAATCACTTAAATAATCATAAAACTTTCGGGGATATATTTATAAACTTTTACGACAAATGCCTATTATTAACTGGTTAAGAATACATATGTTAGATGATTTGGATTGTGATTGATTTCACAAAAAGGATAAACTCTATTTAGATATATTGCCTTTCTTTGAAAAAACATTTTTCAAATAAGTTGTCAACTGACTTTAAAAAGAAAACTATTAGATTTTTTCTCAAAAGAAGGGAAAGTGATTGATATGGCAATCTCGTAAAGCATACTGAAGTGGACACACCCTTTAAAATTCCTAATATTTGAGTGGTCTCATAGTTTAATTTCACATTTGTAACCAGCCTCAAAACCACCAGCCGTGCATATTTCAATCAGCTGCTGGAATAGTTGCCAATTACTTGCCTCATTAGCTGTGCACTTGTGGGCAGTGGACGAGCTATTCGTAAAAATTGTACAAAAGAATTCTAGTGGTGCAATTGAAACGTTACAATTTCGCTTCAATTGAAATCCTCCGCTTTCGCTTGTTCCACAAAGATGGAATGATTGAAGGTGTTAAATCGTTCACTGATGGTGTGAACCATAAATCATTTGTCCAAGTGATCTGACATTTCTCCAGTGACAACTGTTTTGTTTCGATCACGGTGCGGTGGGTGGCAAAGACGCATTGAAAATGGTACATTGTCTGGCGGCCTTGCTTTATTTCCGTCCTATTTCCCAAGCCTTATTTCCACTTTGATGGATGGGCTGTCACGATTGAAGTCACATCAGCTGTCAGTACGGCTGTGAGGACTACGGTGTTTGTTATTGCTGTCCGCTTGTTTCACGGATCCGTTAAAGCAATCACTCCAGTTATATCTACCATGTGCGCGGTCCTTTCTCCCTCTCCCTCTCTTCCCGCGCGCCCTGTCTCTCTGGCCACCTAGTAAAAACGCTCAGTGTGGGTGGGCGAAAACTGGTCGCCATAAGGTCTGTAAGCGCGTGACACGGCTGAAGCATTTCGTGAGTGATATTAGTCTCTTATTGATGTCGGTGATCATTCAAACTGCAAACACTCGGACAGCTGAACAATCAGAACAATATGGCAATTTATCGATTAGACTGAATATATGCAACGCTGTAACGGTGATCATAATTTTAACAACCCATTTGTTTTAGATTTTCATCATTTATATTGGCAAAGAGCATGGTAGAAATTCAATTCCTGATGGTACAATGATTTTATGGAAAAATCCACTTCGCCATAAGGCAAGATAGTTCCATCAAATATTTTAATTGCAATAAATTTATCACGTGGTTCAATTTATTGTTTGATCAATACGCTGACCGAATTGTAAGACATGAGACACGGACGTGTGTAATAAAATCTTAATATGCCTAATGTCGGTGAGCGTCAATAACCTCAGAAAAGTTGTTCAAATTTTCGATGTTGCCATTTGATGTTTTATATGAGCGGTTGACCTCAAGTTTTTGTTCCCCATCGTTTTCTTGTATCCACTGGTTTCTGCAACCTCTCGGATTGAATTTAGGCTTTATCACTGCGAACGGCAGTTAAAAAAACACGATGATGAGTTATTGCAGTTAGTTCATCATCTTTTACACGGGAATAGCAGTTTTATTCAATTTTATCAATTTGAGAATCTAAGGAAAATAGAAGTAGCCTCATTGTTCCTAAAATGAGCCTTTTTCAACACTTAAGTTTAGCGACTGGGAGAAAAATAAAATTCCTCTGCTAAAACAAAATCCACGGCCGGTGTTGTTCTGTCTGTAGGGACAGTACGATCAGAATCCTTAACTCGTTTTCGAAATCATTCACTCAAAATAGAATCGGATGGCTTTATATTCCATTTAAGATGTTGGATTTAACGTTTAGGTTCAAAAACTGAAAAAAAATTGAATTTTTGACTCAACGTTAGATATTTTTCTGATTAATGTACCGGCTGGAAGGAAATGAATCTTACGTGATTGGAACGGGTACGCATAAATAAAACAGCCTGAGATCGGTATATTACAAGTTCATAAATTGTTTAAGCTTTCACCACTCTTTCAAGGCCGCGGATCCTGACAGTACTGCTACTACGTTTTAAGCGCAAATAGCCTGAAACCGGTCATGGAGAGTGTGTAATGGAACTGCAAATGTGGATATTTTGTTCGAGCCCGTGGTTTTATATCATCTAAATATGGTTGGGCGCGTGTGATTGAACAGGTTGGTCGTGCCACCTTTATACAACAGCGACTTACAATTTCAAACATCAGTGCGCTAAGATTAGGCTCGAATTCTATCATATCAGCATTAGGCTTTAATGGTAATACATCCTGCGATGAATTATTTGGATTAATGCATCGTGTGATTGAAAGCTACGCTGATGTTTGTTTCATATTTCGCTAAATTCATACTATTCGTGCTATGATTTTTGCATCGTATGTATGAGAACACAGTGAATTGCATAACACTGATTGAAGTAACCAGTAGAGTAAAGTATTTAATTAATTAATTAAAGTACTTTTTCGTCCAGGGTTGTAAAGCAGTATACATTGCATTATGACAAGGATTTCTTAAGTAAAACATAAGAATACGTTTGAAGTCGAGAGATTATGAGTAAGAAGCCATTAAATTTTCTAGACATTTCATAAATATGAGAATAAATTTATTTGACTTGATTGGTCAGCTGATTCTCCTTTATTGTTCAAGAGAGTTATATGCATTAACTAATTCAATCAGCAATATGATCTGGCATTTCGATGTGTCAACCAACCCTCAAATACTAATTGAAATTGTTGAAATTTGGCGGGTCATTTCTAACTTATCAAAGAGAATATGTTTGTTAAAATCTCACTGCAAGCACCAGATCCACGCATAATGAAGGAATTCAACGTTAGTGCTGAAACAGGACAATCGACTTATTTGAGTTTATCGCATTCAAAGTGAAATAACTCGTAATACAATGTTCATCATCTCAAAAGTTTGTCGGATATCACTCCATTTATCGTAAGGTATTTTAATATAAAATATTGGAGTATTTCGTTTCAATGAATTTCACGCAATTGGCGAACACGAAGGAGAGTGTTGCCATTTCGTGAACGATGTGGCATCACAAGATTAGGTTCACTGTGCCTTGAAACAATGGTCCAGTTGTAAGCAATGTTATGAGGAGAAGCTACTACAAAATAATGTTCTTGCAAACACTAACGGTGTTCAAATGGTGAATAATAATTAATCGACAGTAAAGCGACTATAAATGATCAAACAAATTTGTGGACTATATAAGCGGGAGACGTGAGTAAAATCATTGTTCAGCGATATATTGTAAGTTTGGCTTCATTAGATGCGGGCGGATCTGAGCTTGCATTCCTCACTAAACGGGTTGTCGTATGAATATGCCCAACTTCAATTTAAGTCTTTCAACGATTGCTGATACTAGAACATATGTAATTGGCAAAATTTACAGCACACAGATAAACATTGAGTAGAAATACCTAGCAATGTACATTTATCCTCGCAGTGTATCACATCTGTTTACGTAAATCAGCCACTTTCTGAGAAATCCATGTAGGAAAAGTTGTATACAGGATTAGTGTTTGAATTACTGTATGTGAAAATCATGTGCTATCTAATTGTTTTCCTCAAAACTCACTGAGTCCCATACTACTTATCTCTTGTGTTAATCGGTTTTCATAGAACATGTTTTCCTTCAATGTATTGCTATGCATGCAAAACTGACAATCAAAATTTATTTCAGGGTATTTCAGAATCACTGGAAAACATCTGTGTCAAACCAATATTCGTTGAACTCCGAATTAAAAGTCATTAGAAATCATACGAATTCAGCAATAAAAGTGCTAAGTTCCTTTGAATCGTAACTGGAGTAATTGCTCGCGAATTATTTCAAATTCCCATGTGAAATTTATAATCATTCATGCAGCTGTGAACTTTTTATTTATCGGTGAAATTATCGAAATCCGGTGGCGATCAACTTTAATCAGCCGCATTCCCATGACAAGTAACGAATTTCTTCACATCGGCGTTAGACCATGTCCCACATTAACCGCCTGAATGACGTGAAGTTCAAATTTGTAACAACACGAAAAAGTTACAACCTTCCGAATGTCCTTGAGCGGACATTCGCGATTATTGGTTGGCACGGAATCAGGCCACAATGGCTTGTTTGACTTCACGTGTAGCCAGAAGGTAGCCTCACGTTAATGAGACAGGAAAATGAATAAGCGATTGGAGCTCTTTGCTGTCCAACTTTACTTGCAACGCGGATAAAGACCAGGTTTAGAATGGTTTCACAATTAACGTAAGATAATTTTACTTACACAAGTTGTATATACAATAAAATTTAAGCTAGCGAAAAAAAATTATTATTATTTAATCATAAAAGTGAATAATAAACAAAAATGATCGAAGTTTCAATATAAAATGTGGAAGATTAACAATGAAAAGCGAAAAATATCATATTGCTCTGACATAAATGCCCATGAATTCACGTGAACCTGGCTTTCGCAGGTGTTTACAAACGTTATTATTTTAGCATAATTATATTACGTATCGTCGCAGTATCTCATCACGGACAAAGTAATGCATCTAAACCGTCATTTTCTCCTTGAGAAATCGCTGAAAAATCAATATTAAATCCAAAACATAAAATAAGTCAATCGGCAATTTGTTCGGGCCTTTTGATGTGTCAACCAAGCCTCAAATACAAATTGAAATTGTTGAAATTTGGCGGGTCATTTGTAACTTATCAAAGAGAATACTTTCGTTAGAATCTGATTACAAATTTTTATGCGCAATAACATGAATTCCGCCATTTATCTTGGAAAAATGAATAATGAATAAAATGTTAATCCTGTGAATTGAGAATCGCGAAAAATTAAAATGGAAGTAAAATGCTCATTTGCAAGCATTTCCATCAGACACACACACACACCACGATAGGTTTGGTGCTGTTTGCATTCATCAGGTCGGGGCAGTAGGATCAGGATCCTCATGCGCTTGAGACAGTGGAAGAATGTTAAACAAGTTGCGCTTGTATGCCACTGTTGGATAAGGCTGGCTCGATCAACCTGCCCAAATACATGTAGATTGGGTTTAAACCAATGATGATGATAAAATGCTCATTTACACGCATTTCTATCACCGTATATCAATCGCTGTCAATTAAACAATCTGTTATGACACTGTTATATCAGGCGTAAATGTTCGAATACCTATGGAACGTATGCTAGGATCTGCACTTTTACTTACCACTTAATTTGCGAAAAATGCCAAAGCACCTCACTTCTAAACAAAATTGACGCTAAGTAAATATGAGTGCAAAAGATACAATGTAAAAATTGGTATAGTTGTGTATATTCTTTACCCTTAAAATTTATTATTTTGCTATAAACCAAAAGATATTGCGATCACATACGAAAATATTCCGCTTCAAGTGAATTTATATATTCGATGTAATTGTGAGCTTCTTAATATTAGAAATGGATCTTGTAAGTTCTATATCAATCAAGTTTTGTGAAACCTTTCTTCAAGCTGTGGTGGGATTACTATGCTTTCTATATCCAATTGCTACAATACACATTTTGCTTGCAATGTGAAATCAACGAGTTCGATAATGTTATACATAACAGAACTCGCTCATCAAGGCTAAACGATGTTTCCTTTGGAATGTCTTCACCGAAACTATTGTCACCACTTCCAGCCTCAAAAATTTGATTCGAAATTTTAACACTTATTTATTGCATAACGATTTAACGACACCAGCCTATTGACTCATGGTATGTATTCAACTGGACTACACTTGACATTGCCTAATTATTTTTGTTCCTTTTTCATGAACGATTATTTATTATGTTATAGTAATTGTAAAGGTGTATGCATTTTGTGACCATAAATTATTGAATCTGGAATCTCATGATTAACTTACGGAAGATTTTATGATTATTAGGTTTTATTGGACATTGTGAGTAATGTGAATCCCAAATAAAATGTTACTATGGTGTAGCAGATGAGAGGATCTCTGTCGCAGAATCAATAAAAACAATGGCGCAAAAATGAGTCAACAGTTGATTGTTCCACCAACTTCGAAGATACATACAAAGGCAGTTTTGACTGTTTATCTAGTCTTTTCCTGGTATTTTAACACAATGCTGAGTTGAAATCGCAGAAAGAGAAGTTGATTTATGCGTCTAGCTATTTGAAGGCTATTATAAATCTATTATAGATTTGAATGAAAAAGTGTCTATTGAGACTAAATTGAAAACGCTTATCTCAATGAAAACAGTGCTAGTTTTAGATACTTTGTAATTTTGTGCGTGATGCTCCGCTAAACTCAATTGTTTGTAAACACGATATAAAACACTGAGATTTGTATTCCTCCCCTTAATATACAAGATGTGCCCCACTCCCTAGTTTTGATACACACAGACGTTTGTACTATGTCATTAAATTAGTACAAGCTTCAATTCAATTTGTTGTCTACAATTTATTCTAAAATTCTGTCCAAAATTTACATTTTAATTCGTCTAAAGATTTCATTGCATTAATATCAGGCAAAATGTTTCGTAGCATACATCGCAAATTGCAATGCCCAGAACCACGCACTTTTTGCAACCTGTACAGCAAGCCATAAAAGCTTGGGTGTTAATGGCTAACAAATGCCCTCATCAACTTGCCATGTCCGGGCACGATTTTATTACCTTTGGCACCACTATGTCTGGGTAACCGAAACGGTATTTTACCCACACTTTCTAACGCATCACGGCGGTTGTCTGTCATGCGTCGTCCAATTTTCAAACAAACTACCCACCTTTGGTACATTCCCAAACTTTTTACACCTATCTACCCCCACCCGTTTCGGTACGCGGAGCTGTCGGTTTACCGTCAACTGTCTCGAATTTTCACCCATCATAAGCCATACCAATCCGCCACTCATTCGTTCTTTCATTCATTGCTCTTCATGTCGGCAAGATTGGATTGGCAGTGTTGATAGTACGACACCTGCAAAAGTTGCTATAGTTTGTTGACTGGCACACGGATGGTTTTTCTCTTACATTTAGACTATTTCTCTGTGAAGTAAATACGACTGGTCTGAATGTTTTCAAAGAGGCCACGGAAGACAAGTATATTTTACTAATCGGAAATTTGTAGTGAATTAACCAAACTGGTTTGTTGGTATTTCTAATATCGACCAATATTGATCAGGTGCGTTAAATGTGTTAATCGTTTCCTGAAATGAAAGTTGCTAATGGTTATACGATATTGCCACATGTAGAGCGTTGTCAATTTTTGACACGATGAAATAATACCGACAATGTTATTATGAGATGGCTGTCATAAATTCAACACACGCGTTACGTTCTCACATGTGATGTGGTGTAGTTAAACGTGCGTATTAAAACGTGATTAATCTACGAGTAATATTCAGGGCGTCGCTAAGTCTAGGTATTCAGATGAATGTTTCGGAGAATTTAATATCCTCTCACATAAATATTTTGGAGTATTGACTAGAGTGGTTTGTTTTCTGTACACTTTCAAGCTAGAATGAAATCCGAAGCGAAATAGTTGATTTATAATAATTAACAATTAGCATACAAAAGATAAATAATGTGTAAAGTATTGTTAAATTTTCGACAATACATTGTATCTAGTAACATCCAATAGATTTCATGAGATGGAGACATTCGTTAAAGTCATATCGTTTGTGATCATAACCTACGAATCGTATATGTTCTTCATTAAACCATGCTCGAAACTCCAAAATGAAATTATTATTAGAAAGAAATAACCCCATTTGTTAGTTAAATAATAAAATTATGATGAGATGATGTTCATCAACTTAGCATTAATGTAATGGGGAGGCAGGTATTTATTGACGGTAGTAATCACGCTTCATGGAAATTCAAAGTAACTCAAGGCTTCTATGTTTTAAGAATTCTTAAGCTAAGGACAAACAGGATGGCGAAAAGTAAAAAAAAGAAGGTAAACAACAACATGCGAAATGTATAATTGAATAAATAAATAATTGAGTTTCAAACTGATACCATTTAATCGAAGAAGGTAACCTGTTCTAAGTATAACAAAGATGTCCCTGTAACAGATGGTTCGGCGTATGAAATATT
Source organism: Atriophallophorus winterbourni (assembly GCA_013407085.1). Classification (NCBI taxonomy): domain Eukaryota; kingdom Metazoa; phylum Platyhelminthes; class Trematoda; order Plagiorchiida; family Microphallidae; genus Atriophallophorus; species Atriophallophorus winterbourni. The sequence continues at coordinate 24,012 of JACCGJ010016150.1, read as the reverse complement.
TTATAAAGTGAGATAAGATCTTTTATGATTCGTCGACAGGCAAAGTTAAATAAATTCAGGTCAGCTAACCTTTTTTGTAATGCTTGTTTCGATTGTTGAGAATTAGTTTTGTTGAGCGGTGATGGATTCGCTGCATAAGTTTTACATCATTTTTGAAAATCGGAGACCCGTACGGCACACCATATTTCATGACTGATCTGAGACATGTATTCGTGAGCCGTGGGAATAAAGTCAGCGAAAATTTTCAAATATCCTTTTGATTAGTTTGAGGACACGTGATGCTTTCATATAGACAGTGTTTGTGTGAAACCAATTTTTTTAAGCTGGAGCTTATACAAAACCAAACTATATTACTTTATTGCAATTTTTAAGAAAGGTGTAAAACTATCTTGTATGTGAAATCTAATTACATTTCCACATTCATTAGCTTGCATTTGCTGAAAATGAAAGGTATTTTGTTCTTCGACGACCAAATGTTAATCGTATCTAGATCATTCTGTAATAGCAAATATTATTACGGCTAACGGATACCACTGTATATATTTATGTCGACCACGAATAACAACGTGTACAGCAAACCATTTCTGGTATTTCATTTACGTAGACTTGAAAGTGGATTGGACCAATGACTGAACCCTGAAGTACTCCGCTATATTCAAAAATTGGTTTTGATAATGCAATATCAATACGTACCTGGATAGTGCGGTATGTCAAGAACTTTCCGGTGATACCGAGCCTTTTCAGCTACTATAGTAATATGCTGTAATTAAAAAACCGAATGCGTAGCAGATAATAAGCTAGCACACTTGAATTTCTTGTCCTTTATTTACCGCTTGGGTCCAATCGTTCAAGGTTTTCTATAAATTATATAAGTGAACATAATGCCGTTTAAATCGGTTTTGATTTCTGTAGAGTTACTGATTATTTTGATAATGTTGCATTAGATCGTCAACAATCAGGCTCTAGAACTGTTTGCGAATTGCAGCTAACAAAGTGATAGGCTGGTAGCTAGAAACATCAGACTTCTTTCCTCTTTTATAAATAGGCATAGTTATTCAACGTTCTCAAGCGATAAGTATTACACCATTTACCAGTGTTTGATTAAAGCAATATGTCAGTGGTTTGTATAGCAAATGCGTACGTTGCTTTAATATGAGCGGATTTGTTAGTTGGTACTAAGAGCCTTTTCTGTCTTTAGTGGGTTATGCTTGAAAGACGCGTTTCGACGTGCCATTTATTTCACCTATGTCAACCTTGGTTAAAATGGACTAATTGGGAAGTAGAGAGCATGTTCTCGTGGACTGCAGACAGATGAATAAAAAACGGCTAATGTTTCGACAAATTTTGATGCTGTTCTTATTGGTTTAGCTGAAAGTTAATTCAAGGTTTTTAATTCAAGGTTTTTAATGGTCTAAAAATCAACAAGCTTAACAACAACCACAGGATGATAAAAATTGAAATTTAAATGTATAAACAATATAAGAACATAGATTAAACAATATATAAGTGTTCTGAAAACGAATAATGCAATAAAAATTCGTCTAATTTCGTTTTAAATCATGCAAGCTAGTGGCGTGAGCAACGGTTGAAGGTAAACTGTTCCAAGTAAATCAGACACGGACAGAGTAAAAATACCTTCTACAGTTCAGACGGGAATGGGATGCTACCAGCACATATTCATGGGTCCGATAATTCCTCGTATCCCTTCGCGTGAATAAATCCTGTAAGGGATGGTTCGGGGTATGGAATGTTTTGTAAAATAAGATAAGGTCTCCTCTGATTCATCGATAGGGAAAATCGAACAGATTCAGTTGAGCTATCCTTTCTTCATATGGTTTGTTTCGGATGCTGAAAACTAGTTTCGTTGAGCGGTGATAGATTCGCTGCATAAGTTCCACATCCCTCTTGAGCCACGGAGACCATGACTGCACACCGTATTCCATTACTGGTCTCAAGTATTCATGATCCTTGGGAATATCTTGGGCGAAAATTTCCCAAATACACGTATGAGTAGATTTAAAACACGTGTTGCTTTTTTAAAGACACTGTTAGTTTGAAGTGATGTTTTTAAACTGGAGCCTATCCAGACACCCAAATCCTTTTCTTCACTAAAAATTTTAAGGACATGCGAACCTATGTGATATGTGAACTCTACTCGATTCCCCACATTCATGATCCTGCATTTGTTGAAGTTAAACGGCAGTTTGTTCTTCAACGACCAGCTGCGAAGCGTATCAAGATCCTTTTGTAATAGCAGACAGTCTTCTGGACTACGAATGCTGCGCCAAATCTTTATGTCGTCCGCAAATAACGAAATGTTACATCGAACAATTTCCGGTATTTCATTGACATAAACCAGAAAGAGGATCGGACCAAGGACTGAGCCTTGGGGAACTCCGTTAGTTGCTGCAATTGGTTTGGATAATGCACCATCAACACGTACCTGGTTAATGCGATTTGTTAGGTAGTCATTTAGCCAATTCAGCAACTTTCCAGTCATACCAAGCCTTTCACGCTTCTGAAGTAGTAGGGAATGGTCAACACGATCGAATGCTTTTGAAATATCTAAGTAGCACGCGTGTATTGCTTGTCCTTTATCTACCGATTTTGTCCAATCATCTAAAGTTACCAGTAAATTAGACAAACAGGAATAATTTCGTCTGAATCCATGCTGGTTCCTCGAAAGCAACTGATTATTCTCGAAATGTTTCATTAGATCGTCAACAATGAGTCGCTCAAGTAATTTTGAAATCACTGGTAAGAGAGTAACGGGTCGGTAATTGGAAACATCGGAGCGATTTCCACCTTTGTAAATTGGAGAAATTATTCCTCGTTTCCAATCTGTAGGAATCACTCCGCTTGCCAGTGTTTGCTCGAACAAATAAGTGAGTGGTTTGTATAGCAAACTCGCAAACTGCTTCAATATTTTCGGGGTTATTCCGTCGGCCCCAGGAGATTTTCCGGTTTTAAGATTAAATAAACCTTGGAGGACGCGTTTCTCAGTGACACTTATTTCACTTAGGGCAACCGTGTTTAAAAGTGTTGGATTTGGGCTGTTTATTGCATGTTCTATCGGGTTGAATACTGATGAATAAAACGTGGCTAAAGCATCAGCAGTTTCTGCTGCAGTTGTTGTTGGTCCAGCTGATGTGTTCACGGACGCTACTCCAGGTTTCACCTTAGCTTGATCGTTAACCATACGATATAGTATTTTGGGGTTTCGCTCCATCATGCTTGATATCACTTCTTGGAAGCACAACTTGTCTTGGATGACAAATTTGTTTACTTTGTTCCGCAGTAAACGGAATGTTTCCCAGGTCTCGGATGATGGGTTTTGCCGATGGTGTCGCCAAGCAATGTTTCGTACCGTTAACCACTTACGAGTTCGGCTTCTTAATTTAAATTCAAAGTTTTTTCTTGAGTTCCTGAGGACAAATTCGGAGCTCACTTCGATTGAACTTTTGAGATTAGATATTAGCCATATCCAAAAGTCATGTACGTTGCTGGTTTCCGGTTGGCAGTTAAACGTGTTTTTCAGAGCATCACTCAACGCCATAGTGTTGATCCGCCTAACTCTTTTACGGGCATCATTTGTTCTTACAGCTTCAAACAGATAGTCAAACTGGATGACGACGTGATCACTTAGTCCCAGTGGACTCTCGTAAGCAACGTTATCAATGTCATGTTCATTGCTTGTCAGAACGAGATCTAAGAGTGAGGGTAAATCGTTTCCGCGGTATCGGGTATTACATGTAATGTGGTTATAAAGAGGAATATCGTCAAACAACTCACTGAATGCGCGCTCGAGGGAGTGTTCTGGGTAAATGGTACTGCTCTGCAGATTCGGTAAATTGAAGTCACCCATAATCAAAAATCCACAAGTGTATCTGGAAGTAACCATGCGAATTTTATCCAGTAGGGCCAGATTGTAAGTTTCCTGTGCAGACGGTGGGCGATATACTACTCCCAAAACACAGTCTTCGCCGTAGCTAGTCGGATTGAGCACCAGAGTGTATCCAGTAACACGATGTCTGGATCCGTAATCTCACGGCACAGAAGGTTTTGGCTATAATACAAAGCTACTCCTCCTCCTCTGGTTTCACGGTCATGACGAATAAGTGACATTCCTGGTAATTCTAGTTCACTATTTGTTTGCTGAGTCTGCAGCCACGTTTCCGTTACGGCGATGATGTCTGGTGAACATCTCAGAAAAACTGCACGCAGTTCACCGATTTTGTTTCCGAGACATTGTGCGTTGGTGTAGATGCATTTCATAGTTGTTTTTCTCAACAAGGATGGGGTGTGGGGAAGAAGGCTAGTGGAGTGCAGAATATATGTTAGGCCGACTCCTCCAGAGTCGGCAACTGAAGGTTTTTTGCTTGCAGGGATGCTTGATCGTTTTGGGGGTGTACTGTCGGAATACAGCGATCTATCGTATCGGCTGAAATTGTTTCTGACACGTCAACAACTGATTGACTTGGTAGTGTTTCTATTGAACTTAGTGGTGCATCTATCTTTCCAATATGGTGTTTCGATGCACCTAGTCTAATTTCTCGCGGGATTATTCTGCGGCCATTTTCCCAACGAGTTTTGACCGTGTTCAACATATCATTACGCAAGAACGTTATTTTAAGGGGCTTAGGACCGATGCCCTTATAATTCGTAGATTTGGGGATGCGGAACGTGTCCGTCACAGCTACATCATGCAAACCAAGTATATCACTGAGGAATCTCCATTGTAACTGATCGTGTTTGCGCTGCACCGCTTTATCAGTTGCTTCATCAGCTTCTGGAACTCCCAAAAGGATTATACTTCGATCATCCCTCTGTTTCGTTTGGTTTTGTTGCTGGTCCTTTCGGGCCCTTTCCCACCAGGGCACATCAGCAAAGATCCTTGCAGTGGTCTCTGAACGCTCCTTACGCAGGAGAAAAGCGGATAGTAAGATGTTTTCAAGATCCCTTTCAGAGTGAACCGTGATTCTAAGCAATCTTGGCTGGTCCAGATTTGAAGAAGTAGGTTTACGACTTAGTCGTATCAATGATAGTGGTTCAACTGGCTCCAAGTCCATGTTGTTGCACAACCTTTTCCATTCTTCTTTATCGTGCTTTAGCCTGTCCCCTAGTAATGTGGCACTCGTTTCATTTACGTTGGTGCAAATCACGTTTAATCCATGGACTGAATGTACACTGTGTGTTTGGCGCTTTTGCTGGTTGCTGGACGTTTCAACTACCTTAAATCGAATACCTATATTGTCAACTTTGGGAGTGTTTTGCACCATGACTTTTGGTTTTGAACCTTAGGGTTTTCGCTGATCCTTCTGGTGAGCAGGTGGCTTCGGCTTCGTATCTTTTTGTGGACCAGGGATGTTTTGTCAGACCGGCCTTTAACAGTCGCATTTGTAAAGGTGGGCTTTTGATGAAAAGGACGCTCCTCAAGACACTCCGGCGCGTTTGCAAAAGCTGAACATTCGTTTTGAAAGATCGGAGATTTAGCGTTTATCTGACTGGTATTACCGTCAGTGGTTTCCGATTTATCGAAAAACATACTGGCAACATGAGAATTTTGAGTATCTACCGATGTCTTCAACGTTTGTATGATAAGCTTTAAGCTCAGCATTCGATCATCCAGGTTGCTTTGCGCAACACTTGTTCGAGCAGTTAAATCTGCGTTTGGTTTAGTTCGACAACTTTTGCACACGTAGCATACACCAGGCATGTTTTCATCCATCAGGATCGATAGCGCATCCGGGGTCACGGCCGCAAATCCTGATTTTATTTTAGATTGATAGTTAACCATACGATAGAGGATTTTGGGTTTGAGCTCCATCAAGTGTAATATCTTGGTATTCAACTTGTCTCGGATGAAAAACTTGCGCAATTATTCCTCAGTAAAAAGTACATTTTCCAGGTTCCTAACGATGGATTTTGCTGATGCTGTCGCCAAGCAACTTTTCGTAAATTTGACCACTTACAAATTCAGCTTCTTAGTTTGTTTCCATGAGTTCTCCAGGAGAAATATGGTTACCTGCATGGGAATTCAAAAACACTTACGACACATAATGTGACTATTGAAATGTCCTATTATGATTTCTCAAGTAATCCTGACTACCACAGTTTGCAAGTTGGTAGTGTAAAATTTTCTTTACAAAAAAATAATTAATTGGTGGTTGTAAATATTATCTAATTTCAAATGAGATTTTTTGATGTACGAGGAGTTTGACGGAAAATTAAGAATCCCTAATTTATTATTGTTCAAATTTGTTATGCGATATAATAATCTATACAGCAGAATTTCGCCCCATCTGATTAAATTCCTAGTAAGATATGTGGCGGAACACTACATCGATTACCCTGGTTTCATGTTGGTAAACATCGTCATGGAATGAAAAATTTCAGCATGTAAAACATAAATCCAGGGAAATTGGATATCGCTTTTGTTCTCGGTTTTTGTATGATAGACTGGAATAAAATCTGGAGGTGCAACTTGGTTGTTTTCGTAGCATCCTGCGGAGATGGCCTTTTGGGTGAATCCGAAAAATCATTATTATTAATTTCACGGACATCTATTGCGTTGTAATCAGGCGATACTTTCTTACACGAAACTTTAATGCAGAGCTCTTAGCGAAGTCATATTCGAAAAAAATTGTGTATCAATGACTATGTATACAGTATTTATCAGTCGTTAGATCAGAATGTTGTTCGGAATGTTGCAGGCAAATTGTTTGCTAACGTCTTACAGATCCAGCTACAAGTTTTGGCTAATAGAATTTGATCTAAATCTTAATGTGGCTTCCTGAGGGGAAGTTCAACCGTTGACAAGATTTTCTCCCTGAGACAACTTCAAGAAAAGTGTCGGGAACCGCGTATGCCATTATACGCTGTTTCAATTGATTTAACGAAGACATTCTACTACGTCAGCAGGAAGGGTCTTTTTAAAAGATTGATCTGATTAACTCTCACGCAAGACTGCTCCATCTCCTGATTTCTTTCCACTCAGGCATGAAGGGCTTAGTTCATTCGAAATTCGCAGCGTTGTTCGGCATTTTCTTTGCTCTGCTTCTGAAGCACATCTTTAGGATGAAAACATAAGGCATTTACCTATGCAAGCGAAATGATGGCAAGCTTTTCAAACTGAACGGGTTGAGAGCACGAAACAAAGCACGGGATGTGCTAATCAGTGGCAGGCTGTTTGAAAAAAATTCAGCCATTATTGTTTACTGCCAAGAACACCTCCAGTCGCTAATGGACTGTTTATCGTCAAAATGCAAAGAATTTGGGATTACAAACAGCACGAGCAAGACCAAATTCCTCGGTCAAGGGATTGTATTTCCTCTAATCATCACCGTTCGAAACTGTCAACTGGAAACAGTACATCATTTAACATATCTTGGTTCAACCGTTGTGGATAACCTCTAGCTAACCACAGAGAATAATGAGCGGATTGGCAGAGCAGCTGTCATTTTGTCCCGAAGCTGAATGCTTTCCATCCACGAAGCATTCATCATATCTTGAGCATATAGTGGATGGACAAAGTGACGAATACTGAAATGCTTTCTAAAGGTGGTCTATAGAGCATGTTCACCATACTAAGACAGCGCCGCCTGCGGTGGCCTGGACACATCTTCAGAATGGAAAATGGTCGTATTCTGAAAGATTACTCTATGGTGAGTTACAATCAGGAAGTCTACCATTGGACAGACCAACTTGCGGTAAAAATACATTTGCAAAAGTGATATGAAAGCTCTTGGCATTGGGAATAGCTTGCTCTTAACCGTTCATATTGGAGGTATTGTTTAAAGCGTCGTCTGCAGGCTGGGGAGGAGCAGATACAGCTCTTAACTGCTGAACATATATCACGCCGCCGGCGTGGAACTGTCGCCGAACGACCGAGTCCTGTCTATCGTTGCAAGCACTGCAGAAGTGATTGTACCTCCGAATCGGACTGCTTAGTCATTCAAAAAGCTGTGGAACACAAAAAATCATGCGATTTTGATTTACATCCATGGCCGACATCGATCGAATGAGGTGGTTCACAGAACAGATAAATTGGCCCTGTGCGAAATACTCACCCAGGTTTAGCATTGACAGATTGATTACACCAACCCTAAATCACAAAGTAACAAACTTGTAACCCTTCTAAAACTAAAGGTTGACGAAAACTTTCAGATCGTTCCTAAAATATCCGAGCATTAACGTCGTTTTATTGCCCGCAGCAGAACAAAAAGTGGATAGTACTGAAGCGTCCAGGGTGAATACTGCATAAATCCGGCAATACTCATACTATTTGGCATTTTAAAGATAAGAAGACATTCAATGTGTTGCACGATTTATTGATCTATTCTTGGTTAGAACATCGTTCTTTATTACCTGATCAGTCGAACTTATTTTAATTGTGATTATAACTAGCAAAAATATTTTTGCTGTTTTTTGGTACTGATTCTTTGAACCTTACTCCAATAATATACAATAGCGTGTTACATACGTCAACAATGCTCGAATTGATAGGATACACAGTGGAATGAATTACAGAATACTCATAACTCTCTTTTCGGGTTTGCTGATATTCAAAATTCTTGGATAATTGAAAACATGAGAGAAACATCGTTTCAACTGTACGTTTCGACTACTTAACAACCGCTATATAACATATATCGGTGACTACCTCTCCTAATGAAATTTTGTGACTCTGACAGGACAGTATATTTGTGATGGAGAAAGTTTCCAGCAAAAAGTGCTTACATTGTACACTTTTATATTCGTCCATAGCTAAGGGTTGATGATTCCTCGCAACTTTTCTGCTTTACAAATTATTGTGAAATTTCACAACGTTAAATGAGTAACTAATAAAAATTATGTTTGCATTTCTCCGGAAAATTAAGAAGGTTAAATTTATAAAGAATTTAAACAAACCATAATCATCCATAATGCCTGGGTTGCCAATAGCGATGTAAGCAGAAGCATAGTATCACACTAGTGAGATCATTTAATCATCAACATTGGAACTACCCAGAATACATCTCGGTTCTCTAGATCTAAGTTTACAGCTGGTGTCCATTATTCCTATATAATGAACATCGGTTTCATTAAGTCACATAAGAAATAATTTTATTGTCGCTCGTACTATTCCGTGCAAGTATTGTAAAGAAGAACCCAAAAATGGCATACAAGCGCAACTTGTTTACCATTCTTCCACTGTTTCAAGCGCATGCAGATCCTGATCCTACGGTCCCTACCTGATGAGTGCAAACAGCACGAAAACGGTCGTGGGGTGTGTGTGATGAAGATGCATGCAAATGATCTTTTATATTCATGGTCATGGGTTTTGAAACCAGTCTACATGAGTGGGGGCTCATGTGATTGAATAGGTTGGTCGTACCAACCTTACCCAACAGTGGCATACAAGCGAAAGTTTTATAAGCACAGCTTTTATAAGAATAGAGAGAAATTACCATTTTAGTGTATCAATCAAAAAACGATTATCTTCGTCGCTTCGTGTTGCAAATTACGATGGATTATAACACATGCAACGAGACTCCCTTAATGATACATTATAAGATGTGATTCCGTTGACAGTGGATGTGTAAAAATAGTGCATCTTCATAAGCGCTGAGCACAGTAACTGTCATATGGAATTATGAGAATAATTTTGCTGACTTATTTCTATGCTGCATAACACTTTCGTTTTTGGTACGATGAAGTCAAGTGATTTCGGCTCATCATGAAAGAAACTCCAAACTGATATATTCTATTTTACAAAATTTGTTTCCTAACCCCATAAATATGAAAATGCGTTGTTCTAACTTTGTGCGATTTTGATATAAAAGCATAAAATTACATAGCGCGTTCACGCTCAAAATTTCTTTTAAATTTCCGATTGAGAAATCGAAACCTGTATAAATTACAATAGCATCATCGTACTCATCTTGTTGATTGTCCTCTATAATATTGAAGAATATTTTGAGGTTGAATCATTTGAGTTTGTCGTATTGAAAATAACATAAAATTAAAGAATTTTCAAATCCTTTGTTATTACTGTTGGTTAAAACAAGCTTTTTAGAAATTTAAATAAGTAATCAATGGTTTATCTAGAAATGTTTCATCAACTTGAGCAGGTAAAATATTATCTTCTCATTCAGCTGCTTCACTTCTTTGACTAATGTGTAATCGAGCGGAAGTCGAAAGTTGACAGCTGTTCACGACTTGCCGTCATGTTTCAAGCTCTCGTGTGCTGTCCAACCTTCATGAGAGACACGTTTTTATGAGTCCTCCTCGTGAAGTGAGTTCCGGCTGTAAACGATGCGCCCCAGAGCCTGTACCTAAAATTCACACAACACCCGTGATAAGTACAAAAACGCTTATATTAGCCTTCGTGTCCGTCTGTGTTTGGGCGTGGAAATAAGTGTGCTGGCAGTGCAACGATCCGTGTGAACTAGTCTACGCTTCCGGTAGATTGCGAAAACGCGAATACCTCTAACGTAGTTCGGGAACTTCATCAACGTTGTGGGTCTCAATCCTGACAGCCTGTCAGGAGTTGTGAATTCGCTGTCACTCGGGACAGCAACGTTACGACGAATCCAGACGGACAACAACAGACAAGTTTTACGCTGGATGGTCGAGAATTCATTTTCAACAAATATCTAGGGTAGTGGAAACATGTGGTGGAGACAATTCTCCATGAATAATCTTAATCGCTAGAAATATTAACAGTTGCCACGATAAAGCAGTTTGGGTGAAATTTGGTCTTTTAAAAACTGTTTCTGGTCATGTCGTTCATATATTATATTTAATTATTATTATCAAAAATCTATACAGAGCAAAAATGGGTAACTCGATACAACGATCAATAGTTTATTGTTGCTCGTAATTTTGAAGTAAAAACCGAACAGCCTCTTTGCAAGAAGGGAGAAGAGAAATGATAACATTAAAAACCTGTCAATTTAACTGTTCATCTCACTCGTAGATCAACAAGTTATAGCTTGAATATTGGTCAAACAAACAAAATAACTCAATTGCTAGAATTTACACCATCCTTTTCTCAATCCTCACGCCCCATTGACCATGAATAGTGTGTGCTCCCATCATAGGATGATACTATGCACACACAGCTGGGTCTTGAATGCAAACAGTACTTATTTTCATATTCACTGTTGCTATAGGTGTGTTACGTAACGGGTATAAAAAATATCTGAAATTTTTCTACAATTTTGAAATTGCAGACCTGGAGTTAGACAAGCTCTCAGTATCGACAGTAATCGAAGCAACGTATTATAGACAGCACTATTCCACTATTATATCACAACGCATAACAATATATTGGCATCAAAATACTACAATTTCAGCCGTGCAAATTAAGCGGGCCACGACATTGCAACAGACATGTTCGAAAGTCTAAGTTAACAGAAAATCATCCAAATAATTGAGAGCAGGTAGAATGCTTAGAACTATCTACCAGATTATGTTGTAAACTCACCAACTCAATACGTGTTTCAGAGAAGTCTTGATGCCTTTTTGACCATTAACCCGTGCAACGAAGAAAACTATCCATCTTGACCCAATGGATTTACATGTGTCACCCCACTGTCCAAACGTAAACAATTTCCGCCCTTCGGATTTTTACCTGATTCTCGCACTGCTCAGTGAGCAACCAAATCCTGTTTTTGCTTTTTATATTATTCTGTTTTTTTGTCAAGCTATATGCATTTTAAACCATTAATATTCAATTGAATTAAATAATGTGAGTCGATAATAAAAGAATTTGCAAATAGCGTTAATGTGAAAGCAAGTTGCTGATGCGCCCAAAAGATTGGACGACAGTCAAAGATAAATGCTGCTGGATTCATGCATGTCGAATAGACATTTAACTTTAGAGTGAGCTGGAGTAAAACTTGTTCACATTGACGCTCCATGGCTGTACAAAGTTTTACTCAGGCCCAGCCGCTTCTGTGTTCAAGCGGATAAATTATCGGTTCGATTTTGTAAAGACACGCGAGTCTTACATATTGTATGGATTTGAATCCACTTCATTGGAATTAATTCTGCCCGAAGAATGAGTTAAAAGCTCGGTCAGTCTGATCGACCAAATATACACTTTTTGGTCAAATATAACAATTTCAAAGGTTCAGTCAACGATCACGCAATTATTTCTTGATATTCTTGCAAAATTTGACCCCGAAGACTATCAGGCATGAGCTGTAAAGTAAATTTCGTATCTAGGTTTGCCGTATCCTCTAACATGGTCGATAATGCAAAATATACAGACACAAATCAGGTGTTTGAAGTGCACTATATTAGATATTTGGAGGTATATCGAGGGTAAATCTTTTTATGACAAAAAACCCATACATAAACCGCCGTCTTTAATTTACCTTCACGCTAGGTGTGGATAAAAGATTGTGTTCAACTATCCTGATACAGAAAATAAATGATTATATATAGCGTTTAGCATCCAAGAAGATCTGATTCGGCGTCAATTAAGCAGTACTAAAAAGTGTACGAATGCGTTGCGTTCATTCCGTTTCCAAATGTAACGTTGCAGGAATTATTACTTTGTTTATATTTTATCTGCGATTACTCTTAGCTAATGCCCTACAACCAACGCTCTTAGCAACATTTAAAGTTAGATTACACACATAAGTATGATGCTTCCCATCTTTAGTCACGTAGGTTTTTTTCGGTTCACCAGTTAGTTCACAACTTACCCGTCAATTTAATGCTTTCCAACCAGTGGTTATTGTAATAATATTTGCTTTCTTGGCCATATGAATCTTGAAACATGTATCATGAACTCGATCTATTGTTTGTGTATAAATCGTATAAATAAACAATAAAATGAAATCACATGGCATTGAATGTTGAAATAACCTTGCGATTTATCGAATTATTAATCAATGTTTGTCAAACGAAAGCCATTGTTGTAAATTTATTAACCCCTCAATTGTTCGTGGCAATTTCGACTTTAATTAAAAGAACTGAACTAAAATATTTATTGTATTACAGATGAAATATTTCAGTTTTTAACTATTAGTTGTTGAATTCTATGACGTACGAAAACCGATTTTAACGAGAAAAATGATGGTAATGTGATTCAGTTAGATATCTTCAACTGGATAACCATTGAAATATTAATAAATTTAGTTATTTTTAACTGAAAGCAAAAAATCGTTTATAAATACATCGTATACCCGAAATTTTCAATTCTTCATTCCATGTTTTACATTCAATAAGATTTACTAATGCTGTTGCCATCGGTTATACCATTTTTTCAGACCAATTTGTATGTTATCTTAAATGAAACTGTTTATGATCATTTAAATTATTCTTTTCAATACCATAAATCGTATGCATCAACTTACGTAAACGACTTCATAAATTCGTATACGTATTTTTTTGTTCCTACGTGAACACCTGCTGACAGTAACCTCACCCGAGTCGGCATGGTTTATTCACATGGGTTTTTATCGGAACGCAGCAGTCCACCCACAAACGCAACCATCCATCTATCCATCAAACCGCCACTTTGATTTCGGCCATAAATGTTCCGGTGACAGTAACTGCATAATCGGCGGAAGTGGCCCCGTTGTCAAGTAGACCATAAATATTTATGCACCTGTGCGAATGATACAGGTAGGCAAGTTTCAGCCACACGGCTTAGTCGCTTTGTTGATTGATGTCTGTTCACAAGCACGTATGCTAGCTAGCCTGTGAACAAATCGGTTAGGCAATTGTATTTGTATGAATGATTTTACAATCACAGGTGCATCAAGGATTCTGCTGATAGCTGGTCGTTTAAAAATAATAACCATTAAATGTAGCTTGGTTGTTGTTGGCCTCATTCGGGCGATATCGACCATGGATGTACATGACAATCACACTATTTTTTCATTTTCCACAGCTTTTAGAATGACTAAACAGTACGATTCATGGAGGAACAATCTTTCCGCAGCAATCGCAGCCGTAGAAATTACTAAGACGATAGGGGTCAGTTGCACACGGCGGCGAGATTTGTGTTGAACAGCCAAGAGCTGTATCTGCTCCTCCCCAACTTGCAGACGACGCTTTACATGATGCCTGCAAGGTAAGCAGTCAAGAGCAAGTTCTTCCCAACTCGTTGGGCCAATGCCAAGTGCTTTCATATCTCTTTTGCAAACGTCTTTGTTGCGCAAATGTGGTCTACCCAATGGTAAACTTCCTGATTTCAACTCATCATAGAGTAGATCTGCACCGGCATAAACGTTGAACAAAGTAATGTTACAAGTAATGCACTTCCGATTTGAAATCCAAATCGGTTCGCTCCAGATGCTGCTTGGTTCTGCTGCATTTAGTATGCTGTTTCGCACGGCAAACCCAATTTGGTATCTCCTCATTTGCAGATAAATATTTTGCTTTTACTAAAGATTTCCGTGAGGAGGCAAACACAATGAGCTTGGTATAACGCTTAATAAATGTCCTTTTATCAGATATAAAGATATTTTAGGGGATTTTTAATTGAGTCTAAATTGAGCAAGTACTTTTATGCAGTTAACATATGTGATCTAGGCTGTACGTATCAGGCTAGATTTTTATTTCTAACAAAGATAGATCTAATTTTCAAAATAAATTCCTACTTCGATTAGTATTTCAAAATAACGTCGAGATTAACCGATTTTCTGAAATGTAGTGTTAAATCAACTCACAAGAATTACCGAAATCATTTTCCAAAATCTGCTTACCAAAGAAATCGCTCAAGCAGTAAATTTTGGTAACATTTTTGGCTTATTTTATACAAATATCAAGGAAGGTTCCGTTCTGGTGGTATCTCGATGATCACACCAACTGAAAATATCATAAATTCGGTTACAGTCCATTATTTTTAATTACTCGAATGCAACACTCTCTTAGATGTTTTTGACATAATTTATTTTTGTACAGTGTTCTATCATTCCAATCCTTACTAAATTAAACGTTCCAATATGTGAAATATATGTATGGAACCCATAACAGTCAGTCTATTCTTTGATTACTTGAACTCCTAGGCCAAGCCTATTTCAATTTACTGATGCGCAATAATCGTGTTCCACTGAAACAAAATTATACATAATCTGCTTACTTGTGAGAATAAAAGTAGCGCAAAGTTATTTATCATGGTAACGTTTGATAGGTATTTGGTGATTTAAATTTTCGTTAAAAATGATTTTAGGTTGCTGACTCAAATGGAAAAACTCCTCATTTAAGTGTATGCTAAATAGAGCTGAAAATATAATTGAATAATATGTATATATAATACGAATCTTTTCTGATTGCTCCATAGCGAACGTATGACAAAACAAGATTCTTTGCCCAGTTTCTAGTGATTTTTGGCCTTCTTGATGCGACACATTTTTAGAATGTTTGCTCATCTAAAACCAATCCACAAAAAGTTGGTAATCTCTATATTCAATATGCTACGCAACAATATTTTTGTAATAACACTGTCAGATATCAAATAAATCATTTTTAACGAACGATTTGACTGAGAAAGTGAAATATTATTAAACGAAACGGGCCAGAGACCAGTTGAATAATTGCTTTACTAATAGCAGTTCTGATGTTATAATCGAAATAAGCAGACTGTTTAGTCTTTTAAAACGCTGCAGGACATCATGATGGACATGTACATTCATGGTGGACATCGACTCAAAGTAATCAACAACAACTGACCGTTATAGGCTTGATACTTGTGGTTGCTGGTTCAAATAGCAATTTTTTCGATGTTAGAAATACTATTTACAAATATGATTTTGTTTTTTGGATTGCCATTAGGCTAATGATAGCCTATTAAGCAATTCACCAGCATTTCGTGTGAAAGATGGCTGGCTCCCTTCGTTCGATGTTAACCATGGATGTACATCACAATTGCAAGATTTGTTCATACTCCACAGCTTTTTGAATGACCCAACAGTCAGATTCAGGAAGAACAATCTCTCCTACAGCGCTCAAAGCGATAGGCAGTACTCGGTCGATCGGTATCAGGCGACGCTGGTGGCGTGATCTGCGTTCCGCAGCCAAGTGCTGTATCTGCTCCTCCCCAGTCTGCAGACGACGCTTTCCACAATGACTCCAAAGTGAGAGGTCAAGAGCAAGTTCTTCCCAACTCGTTAGCTCAATATCATGAGCTTTCATATCTTTTTTGCAAACGTATTTTTACCAGAAGTGCTTTCTGTCTAATAGCTACTGTCTGATAGCAACTCACCATGGAGTAGATCTTTTGGAATACGATTAAATTCAATTTTGTAGACG
This sequence comes from Atriophallophorus winterbourni, assembly GCA_013407085.1. NCBI lineage: Eukaryota > Metazoa > Platyhelminthes > Trematoda > Plagiorchiida > Microphallidae > Atriophallophorus > Atriophallophorus winterbourni. Next base: position 7,758 of record JACCGJ010016150.1, on the reverse strand, counting down.
TGGCCAAGCCACTGCAGGCATCGCTGTCGTATTAGGGTGAACATGCTCTGTAGACCACCTTTAGAAAGCACTCCATCATTAGTCACTTTGTCCGTCCGCGATATGTTCAAGATACGACGAATGCTTTGTAGATGGAAAACATTCAGTTTCTGTTCGTGTCTTGCGTGGGTGATCCAGGTTCCACTGCCGTACAGTAACATTTAGTACGCACGCGCTGTATACCAGCATATTTGTCTTTACAGTCAACTTGCGGTTACCCTAAACACGAGAGTTCTCTCAAGACAAAATGCCAGCTGCTCTGCCAATTCCTTTATCAATCTCCGTGTCTAACGAAAGGTTATCCGCAATGGTTGAACCAATATATGTGAAATGATGTACTGGTTCAAGCTCACGGTTTCATCTATTGATGATTGGAGGCAATACAATCCTTTGACCGAGGACTTTGGTCTTGCTCATGTTGATAGTTATCCCAAATTCTTTGCATACCAACGATAAACAGTTCATTAGCGACTGGAAGTTTTCTTAAGAGTTAGCAATAAGGGCTGAATTTTCTGCGAACAGCCTGCCACGGATTAGTAGATCCCGTACCTTGGTTTTTGCTCTCAACCGGTTCAGATTAAGAAGCTTGCCATCACTTCGAAGGCCTAAGTAAGTACTTTCGAGTGAAAGTATTCTAGAAGAAAATCCAACAATATGAATCGTTCTGGCATTCAATACTCGCGGTATATGTCGCAAAGTTCATGTTATGCTGCAAGCCTAGATGCTCTTACTATGAGGTAAGCTATGTTGAAACCTTTAGACTTAATGCATTAGACAAGAGACATTTTCGAGTTTATGTACCATTATCGGGCGTTTATTTCTAGGTTTGGGATACCGTGTATTTTTCAAAATTTGACTCCAAAGTTATTAATGGTTAAACACTAGTCCCAACAGTCAAGTGGCTTCAGAAACTATCAAAAAAGTGTCGCCAAATCAGGAAAAATGTTTTCATTAAACAAGGTGAATGTATCTGATGTTTTCTCGTTTTAAACTTGGAATTCATCAATCACAAACAGTAACCAGTTTTGTTAAACTTGCATAAAAGATATAGTACGTCTCAATTAACGTTGTGTAACGTGATGCTCATTAAATCGCTATTGAGTGGCATTCCAGATAAATGTAATACAATAATAATACAATTTATATGACAAAATTTTAAAATTTAAAACCCACCAGAGTAAATTTGGTAATCATGCAAACAAGGCTCCAAAGAGAATTTGAGCTGAAATTACTGATCAGTTCGCGTTTTCACGTATCATAGTTGATTGTGATGTGCCACTAGAGCATTAAGTTAGAAAACTTCGGCTTATTAGAGTTCTAAAATTATTTGCCAGCAAGCCGAATATGTGATGGCCACTTGAATGAACTCTGATGATCGACGTTCGATTGGCAGGCACATCTCACGAAAAATTGATCATTCTTTGAACATGCATAAAGTTAATCATCTTCCTACATACACTGAATTTTGAGATGAAATGTTCGTGAGTGGCACGATCAGACCATCTTGAGAAATCTGTTCATATTACTTCTACCAAGTGGCCACCTATCAGTAGCTCAGGCTAGGTTTCTTTTGTTAACAGCAAATTTGTCAGTCAAGATCGTTTTCCTTAATACATTTTGTGATTCAGTTATTAGGTAATTGCACTCAAAGAGATTCCACAAAACATCAGCTATGATGGATTGCATTGATGTAAATAACACTGTTATTGAAACTATCGACTGAGAATTTAATTGATTCTTCCGTTGTCCCCCTTTCACATTGGAGTAATCAGGGAAGGACGTCAAACGAGAAGCTGACGTTTCTTCTGTTCATCATCAACTTAGCGCCAAATTGAAGCTGAATTAAAGAAAAACTAGATAGAGGTGTCCAGCTAAAGATAGCGATAAAACACCGCTATGCTGAATGACAAGAAGAAGGAAGAAGATTTCAAGATCACCATCTTTACAAAGTTCGAGGTCCTGGAAGGGCTATTTGAAGAAGAGACGATAGAACAGAAGTGACAGAAAGTGAAAGAAGCGGTGACCTTAACATTTCAAAAGTACTGAGACCCCAAAAATAAACGCACAACGAATGGATCTCAGCACGGAAGATAAAAGAAAGTCGAGAAAAGAAAACAATTGTGGAAATCAGCAAAATGAGAGCAGCCAAAACAAAATGACAACAAATATACCGAAAAAGATACAATGTCAAGCGGAGCGTCAAAGAAGACAAACGGAACTATGTAGAGACGCTAGCCATAAAAACAGATGAAGCAGCACATCAAAATAAGACTAAGAACCTGTATTCCACCATAAAATCTAACAGGAAATTTGGTAAACCAGAAAGCTCATTAAGGAACTGAGATAGAGAAGCGATAGCAAACGCAAAAGAACCGAAAAAGAATTGGATCGAGCACTTCCAGGAGTTACTCAACGGACCAGCTCCTTCAAACCCTTAGGAGATTCTACGAGCTGAAAGCAATCTGACAATCAGGTGCTGTGCACCCACGAAAGAAGTAATCCGCGACGCCATTGAGCATTCAAAGAACGGCAAGGCTATAGAACCTGACAGCATCCAATCAGAAGCGCCAAACTCGGACATCGAGACAAGTGTGGAGCTCCTTCACTAAATCTTCTGCAAGATCTGCGAATAAATACCAGCTAAGTGGAAATAAGGCTACCTCATCAAAGTCCTGCTCCAACTACCGAGGGATAATACTGTTGTCCTTCTAAGGGAAGGTTTTCAACCGCATCTTGCTAAACAAAATGAAAGACGATGTTGACTTACATCTTCGTGACAAAAATGCGGTGTTACGAAAGGAGACATCGTGCACAGACTATATCGCAACCCCACGCATCATTCTAGAACAGTCCCTGAAATAGAACTGGTCTCTCTACGTTAACTCCATTAATTATGAGAAGGCGTTTGACAGTGTCGACAGAATGACCCTCTGGAGACTACTGAGACACTATGGAGTAGCAGAAAAGTTCACCAAAATTCTCAGGAAGTCATATGAAAGGATGACCGGTAGAATAGTGGATGGCAGACAGCACACTGACACCTTTAAAGTGATAACCGTAGTGAGGCAAGGCTGCTCACTCTCCATGTTCCTGTTCCTGCTGGTTATAGATTGGATCATGAAGGTATCTACAGACCAGAAGCGGAACGGCATTCAGAGAACACTTTGGAGGCATTTGATCAACCTCGACTTCGCTGACGTTCTGGTTCTTCTCTTCTCTTCTTCACAACCAACAACAGATGCAAGAGAATGATAGCATCTTTGCAGTAAACGCAGCTAGACTGGGCCTTAACATCAACAGAGGGTAGAGCGAGATGTTCAATACCAACGCTTTCAACACGACACACATCACCGTCCGAGGCGTGGCGCTGGAAGATATGGACAATTTCAGCTATCTCAGAAGCATCTTGGATGTTGTTAGCCTCATTCGGTCGATGTCGACCATGGATGTACATCACAATCACATGACGTTTCGTGTTCTACAGCTTTTTGAATGAGAAAGCAGTCCGATTTGGGAGGAAAAATCTCTCCCACAGCACTTGCAACGATAATTTGCAGTAACACATGCAGTCGTCATAACTAGCATCGATAAAAAACTAGCAGCCTTCCATCGGCTCCAGAACATCTATAGATCCTGCGAAATTAGCATTATTTCCAAGATCAGTCTCTTCAACACCTTAGTAAAGCCAATACTCCTCTACGGAGGGGAGAACTGGGGAACCATAGTCACCAACTTGAATAAAATCGAAATCTTCATCAACACCTGCCTCAGAAAGATTTTAAATATCCGCTGACCCGACGAGATCAGCAATGAAGAACTGTGACAACGAACGCAGCAATAGCATGTTGACAAAGACATCCTTCAGTGACGCTGGCGATGGATTGGCCACATCCTCCGCAAACCTGCATCAAACATCACAAAAAATCCCTCACTTGGAACCCTTAAAGGAAGTGTATGAGAAGGCGGCCCAGAAATACCTGGTTCCGAGAGCTGGATGCAGCACCGAGCAGATAAGCGAGAGGCGAAGATAGCTTAAGAGACTCTCCCAGAATCTTGATGCCTGGAAAGAGCTGTTTAACGGCTTATGTCCTAGACTGGACCAAAGCACCGAGCAGATAAGCGAGAGGCGAAGATAGCTAAATAGACTCTCCCAGAATTTTGATGCCTGGAAAGAGCTGTTTAACGGCTTATGTCCTAGACTGGACCAAACTGACTTACTTGACTTAATCCCTTGAGTTTCTGGAGGAACATAGGGCCTCGGCAACTTGTCTCCATTTTGGTCTGTCCATAGCAACCAGTTTGATGTCGTTCCAGTTGAGTCCACACTTGCGTATTTCCTCTTCACACGAGCGCTTCCAAGATAGCCTTGGGCGTCCGACCCGTCTCTTCCCGATTGGGTTCTATACCAGAGCATGACACGTGACGTCATCATAAGGTTTCCGCAAGGTGTGCCCAACCCATCTCCATGTTCTTCTACTGATCTGCTGGGCGATCGGGTCCTTAGCAGCAATCTGCCACAGGTCTTGATTCCTTATCTTTTCTGGCCATTTACCCTAATAATTCTACGAAGGCAATTATTGTGGAATGATTGCAAGCGGCCAGAAGACTTTGATGTCACTCGCCAGGTTTCCGATCCATAGAGTAGCACGGATTTGACGTTGTTTCTGAATATACGGAGTTTCGTGCGTTTTGATAGAACCTTCGACTCCCAAATGGGTTTCAAAGCTCTGAACGCGTATCTTGCTTTGCCGATTCTGGCGACTATGTCTTCGTCCGTGCCACCACTAATTGAAACAATGCAGCCGAGGTAGCGAATTGCGTGACGTCTTTGACTGCTTTACCATTGGTGGTGATTGATGGGGGCTTATCAGTTAGCACACGGAGGACTTCTGTTTTTTCGGTGTTCACGCGAATTAATTAAGCAGTAAGCGAATTTAAAGAGTTGGTTTTGGGTACTACGCATCTAATGATTATTTCGAATTGGAAGTTGAGGGCGGCTGTGGAATTGCAGCCTGGTGAGCTGAAGAAAGAATGGAGATAAAAGCGCTCCTTAAAGAAATCCTTTCTAAGTCGGGGTTAAGTCAAAGCGTTGGCTGTTGATTCCGACGGATTGAGAGATCTATTGGAAAAGCATCCACATATCCATTTGAATATTTTAACTGGTATAGCTCGTATTTTAAGTAGGTTCGTCATTTACACAATTGATATAACCGAACGCGTTCGTGTAATCAAGAGAATAAAATCTGATGACCAATAATTAGCTGCCAAGCTCTATAAAAATGCTGTGAGTTAGACATAAAACGACATCAACTGTAAAGCGTTGTTTCAGGTGAGCAAATTGCTCATAATCTTCAGAGGATGTTACCTTCTATAGGCAATTATTAACTAGGCTTTTCATAATTTTTAAAACTCGTGAAATGCATGATATAGACAAAACTTTCCTCCAGTTTTTAAGGGCCGCTTTAATCCTTGAATGTTTATAAACAGTTGCAATCGTACCAGCAAAAAGGAAGCATTTAAAAATGGAAGCTATCGGTTTGGCAATCCATGGCGCACCTACCTCAAGTTTCATTGAAGTTACTTTATACGTGCCAGGGGCTTTGTTCACTTTTAACCAACAGAGCTTTCTAAAAACATCATTCTCAGATATACTAAGATTTGCATGATCAATCTCTGACAATTTGAAAGTTGTCATATTGTTGTCACATATGTTTCACCACCAATATTCACATTAAGTTGATCGATCAGGGCCGTAAAGTTTTCTTAAAGCCTTCTAAAGTTGTTCAGTCTTTTTTCAATTAGCAGTAAATTTACATACAGCTGATTAAGACGTGTAATTTCAGATTTAATGACCTTAGTCAGTTATTTGGTCAATACCCTGTCTTGCTGCTTTAAGCCCGCTCTTTTTGCCTGAGAAATATTTTTAGTGTAGTTTAAAGAAACCTTCTCAGGTCTTATACAATTGTTTCAACTAAGCAAAAAATTGCGTAACAGAAATTCAGATATTCTGTAATTGCATCGCATTCACGCGATACATCAATGTAGGAGAATACAGCGAAGTTGGTTAAATAAATCATCAGTTGCAAAGGCTCAATATCCGACCGCATCGCCTCTTGTAAAATTTATGCTCTCTAGAACGACAAAGCATCCTGAGAATAACTTTTCCAGTTTGATTAAACAGTGATTAGTGCAAGTGATAGATGCACATGCGATCACCATAAAAAGCGCTGCATCTGTCACGAAGAAGTAATCTAGTTGAACCTCGTCAATAGTTGAAAAGTTTACTATATTTATTAAAGATGTGTTTTGCAGGCCTGAAGTATCTACCTTTTTAAAGACATCGACCATTAAATTAAAAGACAATTGAAGAAGTTAGGTTTCACTTAGAAAAAATTCGAAAACGTCGTAAGTAGACGAAGAAGAGCAGTTAGGAGTTATATAGATATTGATTACAATTCGGGATTTATAAGAAGGAAAAAGCGTGGTTTAGACTCAACTGATAAACAAGAATTGTTATTGTTATTATATGTAAAACGTACTTTCGGATTACGATATCATAGTTTTTAAAATACGAAATAACCCCCCCAATACGATTCCTTGAATTGCATTTTCGATTGAGACAGCATTAGCAATCATGTATACATAAGTTTACCACATTCTCACTGAACCTGATCTTATTGCTTCCACTCGATGACGGCAAACAGCCAAACGGATGGGGATGTGAGCACCAAAATATTTGGATCGTTTATAAGCGCGTTGATTGCTTGAAAAATAATCACTTTGTTATTCTGTATTTGAACATCGTCGTTCGTTGTAAGAACCCTATTTAAAAGTGGCATATAAGTAACCTTCATTTTATTATTATACTAAGGTCTCAAGGCTCACTAAACCTGATCTTACTGTCTCCACTTGATGACGACAAACAGCCAGAATCCTGTAGTGATTTGTAAGGGATCGGGATGTGAGCACCCAATATATTAAAGGAGAAGTTGTTGTTATTATTTGCTAAAAGTTCTTTCGGATTATATTACCATATTTTTTAATATACGTATTCATTCCGCCACGACGATACATTGAATTGCTTTGTCGATCAAGACTAAATTGATTGGATCCTTCAATGTCATCACGAAATATTTTTTATGGAAAGCAATGATCTCCATTTTTCTCACACGATTTACAGTTCTCAATTTTGATTAATATAATTAAAGAATTAATAATAAATAATAATTATGTTATATTATAATCTTTGTGATACTGAACCATATATTTCCCTTTTCCACAACGTTTTTCGTCCCAACCAATATGGGACACGTTTCTCTTCGACCACTGTGCTCAACTGCTGAAACGTATTTAAACCCAATGTGTTAACTATCCTGTGGTTATTCCATTAGGCTTGTAGCTTTTTCCCAAAAATACACTACTGACTTTTGACTATCGACTGAATTTCAAGCATTAATCGATTTCAGTGTGGAACTAGGATTCTTGAAACATAATAACACTACACAAGGAATGATATGACCTATTCAATTCATCATAATGTCAGAATATTGCAAGAGAAAAATTAGGAAGGACATCATATTTCTGTTTTTTTCCGGAGCGCAACATTCAACCACGCCCTGTGTTCTCTTTGTTTACGGACGTTTTCGAAATAAATTCTTTTCAGTTTGTTTTAAATTGATTTAACAAAATATTTCAAGCAATGCAACTCATAGTAAAATT
>JACCGJ010016149.1:0-97627 GCA_013407085.1 Atriophallophorus winterbourni | reverse complement strand
CTTGTAGATCACCCACTTCAACACCTGTTTCATCGACAAAAATCACGTGGTAGCAGATAGCAGGGCTACGAGTTAATTATGCCACACTCTATATCCAATTGTCTAAGGTTGTTCTTTGCTGTCAACGTTTGATTTATATGAAACTCTTTGCCACCACATATCATTTGTGCATCAAGCCTGATCATATTCTAGGCAAAACTTGATCAAATCCAACCTCGCACCTGAATATACAAGCTGACTTTCCATATTGATAAAATATTTTCGCTGTTTTATGCATTCACTATATATTTATTATATGGTTACTCAAGGTATTTGCTTTTTGGACCATTAAAACTTTTAATTAATTTAATTTGTGTTGTTGAGATCCAAGTTTGTATGGGAATATGAAATCTTTATCTATTTGCAAAATGTTTCAAATTCAGTAGCTGGATGGAAGCTTGTTTTGCATTAACTAGATGTTGAATAGATCTGAATCGCTTTGTCTTCTCAAACAGACCAAGCTTGACTTGATTCGCATCTCAAGTTTAGCATCTTCCAGAGTCGGCGTGACAATGACGGTTGTCTCAGATTATGCCATCACACGAGACCATCCATCTTTGCTTACCAAAACTGTTCTTGGATGCCTCTATATCAATGCCCAATGCTTGATTAACAAATTTGCCGAACTAGTCGCTCGGTTTGAGACTAAACGACCTCAGCTAATTGCCATTACCGAAACTTGGCTGAGCCCGGAAATCCACGATTTTGAGTTAGAGATTGCTGGCATGTCACTGCTCCGCCGAGACCGTGCGTCACGTGGAGGAAGTGTGGCACTCTATTATGATCAGAGACTCAAGTGCAAAGAACTGACGGATTCCGACTTGGTGCTTCAGGACACGCTATGGTGTTTGTTAACAACGACTACAGGCGATGATTGCACAATCGGCGTAATTTATCGTCCACCAACAGCCCCGGAAGTGTATAATACGAATCTACTCGATAAGCTACGCTGGATTGCCTCGAGATATCATACCAGAATCTTGATCATGGGAGACTTTAATCTGCCTAACTTGCGGAAGACAAACAAAATTTCTCAGACCTCCACTGCTGCCATCTTCCAGCAGCTGCTTGACGAAATTCCTTTGTATAATCACGTTGAAAGCAATACAAGATACAGAGGGAGAGATATGCCTTCAATGCTCAATCTTATCTTGACAACTGAAGAGGACTCCGTCAAAAGCATTACATACGATTGTCCGCTAGGTTCGAGCGACCATTTGGTCTTGAATTTTGACTACCTATGTCGAGCAGAGCGAGCAAACGATAGAACAAAATTCATCAGAAAGGTATGCCTATCAAAATTATCAAACGCCCTAAGTTTGATTAACGATTGGCAAATTGAAGGCATAGGAGTAAAAGAGCAGTGGTGTAGCATTTTGACCAATCTAAACCGGGAAATCAACTCAAACTCAGCACTCGTACCAAAACAGTGTGGAAAGGCATTCGAATTTAAAATCCGCAGTCGCACTCGGAAATGGATTAAACTGCGAAATAAGGCTTGGATAAACCATCGCCGGTTAACCACCGATGCCACATGGGAGACCTTTAGAAAACTAAGAAACCAGGTCATTAAACTTATTGCTGAAGACAAAATACAGTATCAAGCTGTCATAATGTCTAAAATGGAACGGAATCCCAAGCTTCCTTACCAGATTGTGAACAAGCAGTGTTCAGTGAAACCAGGAGTTGCGGCCTTGCGGACGCCCGCAGGAATGACCACAAATGCAGCTGACACCGCGGATGCTTTGGTAAATTATTATGCTACAGTATTTTGTCCAAAGGAAAGCGTGGATATACAAATGGATCCAGAAATAACTCATCATCTACTAATGGACACAATAACCATCAACAAAGAAAAGGTGCTGGGAACTCTACTATCGTTGAATCCCAGAAAATCCCCTGGTTGTGATAAAATTACCCCGAATGTACTCAAGCATTGTGCACAATCTTTATGCGGACCTCTAACTCAGTTATTCTGCGAATCGTTGTCGCAAAGTGTCATACCGACTGAATGGAAATCTGGTATAATCTCCCCGATTTTCAAAGGCGGGGTGGGTTCGGAGCCCGCAAATTACAGACCTGTTACTTTGTTGTCCGCCGTATCCAAGGTAATCGTAAGGATCGTGGCAAAAAACTGAGCAAATACCTCGAGGAAAATAAGCTATTTTCGGGAGCCCAACACGGTTAAAGAAGGGGATACTCCTGCCTTACTAACCTTCTCCTTACCCTTGACGACTGGACTCGAGCAGTGGAAGCTGGGGATACTATCCATGTATGTTACCTCGATACGTCGAAAGCATTTGACCGTGTAAACCACAGTATTCTATTGCAGAAGCTGGAACGTTGTGGTATCACTGGCAGTCTGTTAGCATGGTTAGAAAATTAACTGACTGATCGGTTTGTTCAAGTCTCTGTGGACGGTGTTCTATCGAAGTCGGTAGCCGTGACAAGTGGAGTGCCTCAGGGATCCGTCCTCGGACCAATCCTCTTCGCGCTTTATGCTAATGACATACCAGCTCTCATCAAATGCAAGATCGTACTGTTCGCGGACGATATAAAAGTTTCGTCTAAGATAAGTAAGTCGGAAGACTGCGAACTGCTCCAGAAGGATCTGGACAACCTCCAGGCTTGGTCCCTAAAAAATCGCATATTTTTCAATTTCCAAAAGTGTCACATGGTAAACATTGGCAAATATGTGGAGTACCAGTATTTTCTTGGAACACACAGCCTCTCGTGGACCATGGAACAAAAGGACTTGGGTGTGTTAATAAGCAACACCCTAGGGATGTCGAGCCACTGCAACTACGTCTATCGCAAAACATCACAGAAATTGTCACTCCTAAAGAGAATTTTCGGTAGGTTCTCAAAACAGACAATTACCTGTATTATAAATACGTACATCAGGCCCACGATGGAATATGCGGTTCAAGCATAGTCGCCATGTTGCGACTTTGCAACGAATATATCATCGAGCTACCAAACTTTCACTGGACTCAGCCGGAAACCCTACAATGAGCGAATCAAAACGCTAAATTTATTTGATTATCCACGTCGTCGTCTCCGAGGGGATTTGATTCTGGTTTACAATATTTTGAATACTGAAAATCACCCTCTACAATGCTTATTGAATCTACGGAGCTCGCATAATACAAGAGCTCCCACATTTACTCTAACTGTCCCTCACTCGAGACTAAACTGCAGACGACATTTTTTTGCCGTGCGAGTTTGTTTTACTTGGAACAATCTGCCAGATAATGTTGTGAACACACCAAACCCTAAACCCGTGCATTGAAGAAAACTATACATCTTAACACCATACAAGCCGGCTAATCCACCCGTGGAGCCAACCGCACAAAAAGCTTAACACCATACACCTACATTTGTTATCCCACCAATCGAAAACAATTTCTGCCCTTGGATATTTACTGCCCAGTAAGCAATCTAATCCCATTTTTGCTTGTTATATTATTCGTTGTTGTCATATTATTCTGTGGTTTTTTCAAAGTGATTCAAAGTTGTAATGGTCTAAAAAGCATTTAGCTTAACAATAACCATAGGATGGAGTTATGAGGTATATAAAATAAAAAAGAAGAACAGGAAAACTCATGTAGTGTAAATCGTATCAAAGTTTGGGTTGTCCCTCAAGTGTTTGTCCAAATTAGCTTTAAAAATATCCAGGTTGGCTGAGTGTGTAACAGTGGAGGGGAGGGTGTTCCATGTGAAACTTACACGTACAGCATACGAATATCTTCGACAGTTAAGTCTTGAAGTGGGAATAAGCACTGAAAGTTCGTGTTTCCGACTGGCACGGGGTGGCGAGCGTGTGAAAAGTTTGGACAAGGGATGGTTAGGGACGTGCATAATATTGTACATCAATATGAGGTCACCTCTTAGTCGACGACAGCGCAAGTCGAAAAGATTGAGACTCCTTAAACGTTCTTCATATGCTTTTTAGACCATTAAAATTGAATTGAATTGAATCATCCACAAAGAGAGACATATGGACTGTGACACGTTTGGGATGGACGTTGAGGTAGACCAGAGAGAGCACCGGACCAAGCACAGAAACTTGTGAGACATAGCTAGTTGCATAAATCACAACGTGTTTCGCACAATTGACTGCCGCTTACATTTAGGATTGCAGGTGTGATTCCGTCAGCCACGGGAACTTGTTGATATTCAACATTCATTTGTGGAGCAGCATTATTTCAGAATTGGCGCATATATCGCTTATAGTCTCCGGCACCATTGGTGCTGAATATTCCGACGGAACTAGGCATTCTTGTGGGTAAAACTCGTGAATAAAAACTGGCAAGAGCGTTAGACGTTTCCAACACTGAATTAATTAGTCTGTTATCTATCATGATCGAAAATACACCAGGTTTCAGCTTCGTAGTATTGTTAACAGTCAATTTGGAAGAATACCGTGTTTATGTAATGATGATTATGTCAGCTGAGTAGTGTGAGCATTTAACGGTTAACTCCAATAATGTGCTCGAAAGGCCTTTGTATATAAACATCTTATAAAGTTTGTAGTGTTCAAATCATGATAGGTTTTCAATGGGCCGAATCAGTTTGCTTAGGAATGCTCACGATTTATGGAGCTATCGCATGATATTCAGTTTGAACCGCATCAATAGGCGTTCGAGGGTCGGAGCTATCAGTTTGCCTGCTTCCATCGATTATCCTGGGCAAGCTCACCTTGACGTATTGCGGTGGGTTTCTTCCATTAGCTTTCCGTTCACGATCGATACTATTGGTCATTTTGGTTGTCAACAAGGTTCGGTATAAAGGGCTAGGACCTTGTCTTTTATCGTCGACAGACCGCAGTATCGCAATAGCATCCACAAGTATGGCATTTTTAATACCGAATGTTTCGGCTAGGTATTTCTACTGTTTGTGAATGTGATCAGACGTTTCTGATAAAGGTAATTCAGCAGCAAATTCCAGAACGCTTACGTGTACAAAACCTTTGGAGTATATTCTTCTCGAGATTGCTTCGATGACATTCGCCCTCCCCATAGTCGATCCGCATGGATACAACACTGGTCACCTCTTAGAAGGTAAGCATCTGAAGGTAGGTTTTCCACATCCTCCGCAGATTGCAGCATTATTCCTAAAAGTTCATGCCATTCAGAAAAGTCATTCTTGGCTTAGCTCCGTACAGCGTTTCCTGTGAAGGGTAGATAAAATTAACATCAAGGTTTATGCCCGCAGTTTTGGGTCGGTCTTTTAAGATACGGTTTTGCTGGGTCCTTTCTTGTTTCCATTAAGTTGAATAGTCACTCATCCTGGAAAACACGTACCATTTAGTCACCATCTGCGTGGTTGTCTGGGCAAATGTTGCCCTGTTTGTTGATAATGGATTTTTTATAGTTTCTTTGGTAGTAGCAATCGTCCTTTCATGACGATTTTATGAGTTCATTCTGTTTTATACAGGATTGCAGTCCATCTAGACGCGTCTAAATTTCATTCTCTAGGACCGATTGGAATATGCTTGGGACCAATATTGTATTCATAATGCAAAGAAATTGGAGTGTAAAATATATTCCAATCGATTGCTGACTCCTACAAGCCCCGTGTTCGAAATTTAGCCAGTGAGTTGGTGAGAACAGCGGAATATGAAGCCAGATGGGTGAACCAGCGCATCTTCAACCTTCGTTGCAAGCAGCGCGGCGTAATAACAGGGGATGTGGTGGTAAAACTTGCGGATAATTCTCGCAAATCGACAAAGGCGGCAGCCAGCTCATCCAAAGTGTTTTTGAAACAAAGGATCCACCGGGTCAACGAAACCCTATTAGCCGCTAGATCGAAAGCCTCGAGAATGATGCCGAAACTGCGAGTTGAATTATCCGAAGCGGATTTCTGCAGAAATTGTGAATAAGACACGGAGGTTTTAGCCACACAGACGGAGCGAATTGGAGAAAGACAGAAACGTAAGTTCAACAAGTTATTACAGTTTTATAAGAAACGTTCGTCAGATAAATCTAATAAGTCGTCATCTAACAACCAGCAATTTAGTGCAATGAGTAACGGTAAAGTAACGGTAATTTTGAACAAAAGCGACCGTTTAGACAAGGTTGTGGTACACTTATCCGAAGGCCCTTATGAACGGATAGATAATGCTAAAATGATAAGGGTAATAAATAACAGCAAAACGGTAGTCTCTAGCGATTTGTGTGGCGTTAAGGAGAGCTTGTGGTATAAACTGTATCGCAAGTCTACTCTAACTCCTAGGTTCTACGGCCTACCTAAAATACATAAAGGCATACTAGCAACCAGCAATTTAGTGCTTTGTGTAACGGTAAAGTAACGGTAATTTTGAACAAAAGCGACTATTTAGACAAGGTTTGGGTACAATTATCCGAAGTTCCTTATGAATGGATAGATAATGGTAAAATGTAAAATGTAATGAATAACAGCAAGACGGTTTGTTGTTGGCCTCCGTCGGTCGATGTCGACCATGGATGTACATCACATCGCATGAATTTCATGTTTTGCAACTTTTTGAATGACTAAACAGTCCGATTCGGGAGGAACAATCTCTCCCGCAGCGCTTGCAACGATAGTCAGAACTCTGTTGTATTGCATCAGTTGCACGCCGGCGGCGTGATCTGCGTTCAGCAGCCAGGAGCTGTATTTGCTCCTCCCCGGCTTGCAGTCGACGCTTTACACAATGCCTCCAAAGTGAGCGGTCAAGAGCAAGTTCTTCCCAGCTTGTGGGGTCAATGTCAAGAGCTTTCATATCTCTTTTGCAAACATCTTTGTACCGCAACTGCGGTCTGCCCAATGGTCGACTTCCTAATTGCAACTCACCGTAGAGTAGATCTTTCGGAATACGACCATTTTCCATTCTATAGACATGACCAAGCCACCGCAGGCGGCGCTGACGTAATAGGGTGAACATGCTCTGTAGACCAGCTTTTGAAAGCACTTCAGCGTTAGTCACTCTGTCCATCCACGATATGTTCAAGATACGACGGATGCTTCGTAGATGGAAAGCATTCAGCTTCCGTTCGTGTCGTGTCGGGTGGCGGCAGGTTTCACTGCCGTATAGTAAAGCATTTAGTACGCACGCGCTGTATACCATCATCTTGTCTTTACAGTCAGCTTGCGGTTACCCCAAACACGAGAGTTCAATCGGGACAAAATGACAGCTGCTCTGCCAATCCGCTTATTAATCTCCGTGTCTAGCGAGAGGTTATCCGCAATGGTTGAACCAAGATATGTGAAATGATGTACTGGTTCGAGCTGACAGTTTCCAACAGTGATGATTGGTGGCGCACAGTCCCGTGACCAAGGACTTCGTCTGCTCATGCTGATTGTTAGACCAAAGTCCTTGCATGCCGACGAAAAACAGTCCATAGCGAATGTAGGTTCTCTTGGGAGTGAGCAATAAAGGCTGCATCGTCGGCAAACAACAGGTCGCGGATTATCACATCCCGTACTTTGTTTGTGCTCTCAACCGGTTCAGGTTGAAAAGCTTGCCATCACTTCGTGCGTATGTAATGCCTTCTGTTCTCGTCTTAAAAGCGTGCTTCAGAAGCAGAGCAAAGAAAATGCCGAACAGCGTGGGAGCAAGAACACATCCTTGTTTGACGCCTCGGCGCATTTCAAATGCTTCTGAACTGCAACCGTTAAAATGGACTGAGTCTTTCATGCCTGAGTGGAACGAAATAACGAGTCTCAGCAGCCTTGGGGGGCAGCCTGTCAGATCGAGCATTTTGAAGAGACCCTCCCTGCTGACGTAGTCGAATGCAATAGAGCAAGACGGTAGTCTCTAGGTATTTGTGTGGCTTTTAGGAGAGTTTGGGGAAGGGCTTGTGGTATAAAGTGTATCCCAAGTCTACTCTAACTCCTAGGTTCTAAGACCTACCTAAAATACATAAAG
This sequence comes from Atriophallophorus winterbourni, assembly GCA_013407085.1. Classification (NCBI taxonomy): domain Eukaryota; kingdom Metazoa; phylum Platyhelminthes; class Trematoda; order Plagiorchiida; family Microphallidae; genus Atriophallophorus; species Atriophallophorus winterbourni. Next base: position 89,697 of record JACCGJ010016149.1, on the reverse strand, counting down.
GCATTCTAGTAACCAGCAACTTAGTGCTTTGAGTAACGGTAAAGTAACGGTAATTTTGAACAAAAGCGACCATTTAGACAAGGTTGGGGTACACTTATCCGAGGGCCCTTATGAACGGATAGATAATGGTAAAATGAAAAGGGTAATGAATAACAGCAAAACGGTAGTCTCAAGCAATTTGCGTGGCGTTGATGAGCGTTTGGGAAAGGGCTTGTGGTATAACCTGTATCCCAAGTCTACTCTAACTCCTAAGTTCTACGGCCTACCTAAAATACATAAAGTCATTCCTGTAAGACCTATCGTCGACGGTATCCGATCACCTGCGCAGGAGTTTGCTAGACATTTGGTTTATTTGTTCAAACCTTTAGTATGTTATACAGCTTTATTAATAAAAAGCGTGCCATTCATAGAAGTCAGTTTTGTTCCCAAAGGTTTTCACAATGTTCTCTTAAAAATGTTTGCCGGCGGCGCTAAACACATTCTGGTGCTGAACGCACTAAAGAGCGTTAACGGAGATGTATGTGACTTTTTCAAGTGAACGTGTGAGAAACTCTGGTTTGATGAATAGCAAGGTGCAAATCTGCACGCAATAATGTTGTGATTGCCAAAACTATTGTTCTCGTTGTTGTTGTGCAAAATGCTATTCCACTGGAATTTTATTGTGCGGCAAGATGGTGAATAACATTCCAATACAAAAGGTCAGCATCATGCGATACGTGCGGAAATAAGTGTGATTGCTTTGTGCAACACTTTAGACTCTCACATAGATATTGATCTGATTCTATTCTAGCAATGGAACAAGAGTAAAGAATAATATCGTGTGTGTGTAGCTGTTCAGCTGTTCTAATCGTCAACTTTCTAATGCTAAACAAAGATTGTTGGAGAAAGGATGGAATTTCTGCAAAAGCCAGAACTTTCTAAAGGCTAAGGATCATATCCCCTGTATTGATGAATTATTAAATGCACTTACCAATAAACAGTCACACGCGGTAAGAAAACTGTATCGCTGATGTCATCAAATACAAGGAACAAGGCGATGCAAACCTTGATTCACACGAATGACAAGCACTTCTTACGCTGAAACAAGATACAAATATAGCCATTACTAAGGCTGACAAAAGTAAAGTAACGGTAATTTTGAACAAAAGCGATTATTTAGACAAGGTTGGGGTACACTCATACGACGGCCGTTATGAACGGATATATAATGGCAAAATGAAAAATGTAATGAATAACTGCAAAATGGTAATCTCTATGTACTGAATTAGCGTTACGTAAAGTTTGTGAACGGGCTTGTGGTATAACCTGTATTCCAAGTCTACGCTAATTAAAAGGTTCTACGTCCTACTTAAAATAAATAAAGAAGGCATTCCTGTATAACCTATCGTCGACGGTATCCGATCACTGGCGCACGAGTTAGCTAGACATATGGTTTATTTGTTCAAACCTTTAGTCGGTTATACAGACTCGTTCATCAATAACGGATATGAATTTGCAGCACGCTTAATGTCGGTAAAATTGATGACGATGAAATAACGGTTAGCTTTTATGTGAAAACCTTGTTCACCAACGTCGATACACCAAGTTCGTTAGATCTGATGTCAGTTTGTCAGATCGCACAAAATTGAGCGTCCAGCAAATTATAAACGTCGTATCGATCTGCCTATGCATGAACCACTTCGTATTTAATGAGCAATTATATAGACACAAAGAAGGGTTAGCAATGGGTTCACCGATATGTCCAGTACTTGCGAACATGTATCTGGAGGATTTCGAGACCAAAGCCCTTAACAATGAAGTGTTAAACCAAAATTATGGTGGCGCTATGTTGATGACATATTTGTTATTATCAGATCATCCAGGTTGCTTTGCTGGACAGTTGTTCGAGCAGTCAAATCTGTGTTTGGTTTAGTTAGACAATTTTACACACCAGGCATGTTTTCATCATTCAGGATCGATATCGCCTCTGGCGTCAATTGCATGACACATGTAGGAACGGTTGCGACACGTGACAGATTTGACCTTACCACTGACGACTGTCTTGCAGACGACGCATGTTTCGCAAACATCAGATCGTGTCATGTTAACTGGGCCAACCAAGTTTACAAATCAGAGCACAAAAATCGATACGCGCGGGGTTGGCTGTGTTGTGTTGTTTGGGGTTGATGGAAAGTGACGAGTTGTAGGAATATTTCGTCAACCGATTTACCGCGAATTTGTCAGCCCGCCCCCGAAAATCATCCTGTTCAACATCTACTTAATCCCATGCTCCTTACTGGGACAAGGAATCATACAATGGCCTTAATCGTTCTAAATTCACGACTGACTGTTTTTCAAGTATCCGGTCATCAAGATGCCAAGATATTTCCATGATATGTACCACTCAATCGTGTGACTGCCAAGTTCGTATGAGAACGGAAATGGTTTCCCAAATTGCCAAATTCTGAACTTGCGGATGTTGAAAGATATGTTGTTTAAATGACTACTGGTGCAGCACATTTCGGTCTAAATTGAATGTGTAACGTTAGATGTTGGAGTGTTCCAAGTTAAACAAACAAGGACAGAATAAAATTACATTTTACAGTTCAATAGTACTGTATACTCGTACGTCATTCTGTTCATCCTTGTATAGGATGATTTGATATATCGAATACATTTTGTATGTTAGAATCGTGGTTCCTCATACTCATCGACGGATAAAGAAGAACAAATTGTGGTGAGCTATCGCCCCATTACGGCTTGATTGAAATCAGCCAATCCGAGCATGGCCATTCGCTCTTGATATGAGATGTGCTGCATCCCATCAAATAGCTTCATGTCTCGGTGGTTCATTCTATCTAGCAATCCAAAGGCTTTTCACAGCCACGGTGCAATCATGTACTCTATCGTTGGATGGATGTAAGTAAGTAATTCAATAATGCGTTGAAGCCTTTTTGGGAGAACCATCCAACTATTCCCCTCAGCATTCCCAAGATACGACATGCCCAATTGAAGACAATGGCATTTTGGGTTCGGATTATTAGTAATTCAGATACCAATGATCTTTCTTAGTAGTTCTCCAAGTAAGGTTTTTATGGTTAAGATTATATGAGTGCTCGTATTGCCGGCCAAGTTGTAACATTTTAAATTTGCGTTTGTTGAAAGGCATCAGATTCATTTGAGACCAGAGATACTGAGCATCCAACTGCTTTTCAACATTGAACAATATTCAGTGGATCAGATTTCCTGAATTATTTTACTGGCATTCGCAAAACGTACCATCTTGCATGGTAATACTTGGGAAACATCATGTATAACAAGAAAAGGATAGGCCAGGGCGCTAAAACTTGATGGAGGCCGCTGGTGACATTGATGGATTTTGACATACAGCTCTCAATGCAGTCTCGCACATGCTGTTATGTGAGATAATCTCACAACAGTCACCAAAGCCATGCTAATGAAAAGTGTATACACTAATTGAGTGAATGTTTGTGAGAGTGCAGATTACGAGTCTTGGCCAAATTGTCTAGCGAGATTTACAGTTGGTAGAATAAATAAAATAAGAAAACGCCTTTTGAAACTACGCACACATTCAAAGCCACTGCATAAAGTCTTTTGGAAACATAACATTCATAACATTGATTGTCCACGTTTAGCTTATTTCATAGCACCGTGTCCAGTATAATGTAAACAATTATGTTACTCGTGAGTAAACGTACGTTTGAAATATTAAATTCCTGAAATTTATTAAACGTTACCAGTGCAAATGTTCTGACAGCTTGAGGATTGGTAAAAAAATAATCATATAATTAGGAACGCTTTCCGCTTCTAACCTTGTAAACGGTCGAGGCTGGAAAACATCGGAGAATAGTTTATCAATCAGAGAGAGAGAGAGATAGCGAGGCGACACATTTTGATGATCTAATGAACAAACAACTGCGTTCAATTCTGTTTAAATGTAACTCACCGAAATTGAGAAGCAACGTTTGATTACGTAAGAAAAACATGTAAGCGGTTCCTTGTGCTGGGTCAATATGAAAAGCGCATAATGTTAATGGTTAGAACATGTTGCATGATAGGTGTTAATTTTGTTATTATAAGTTTATCATAGGGGTAGTGCAACAACTTACCGTTGGGGATCGAAGGATTAGCGGGTCCGCCCAAGAATTCTTCCAGAGACAAACTATCTGAATTAAACGCACATGTCAGACTGGGTAAAATTAGATGTGACAGCAAATTGAACACATCCGTGAGAGTCAAACATTGGTTCCCTTCAAAAGCAAGAGCACAAGAATCGACCGGATGATCGTCGACAGTGCATTGGTGCTTGACTAAAAGAACGAAATAGAAAATAGTCGACTATGCCAAGCAACTCACCTTTCCCCCTCTTTCAGGATTTTACTTTATCATGATTCTGTTGCAGCTGAGCATTCGGTGCATGCTACTTGTGCACTGCTGTCTGTGATGACGATGATGACAGTTAACAACCAAGTGGTCAATTGTCGTTTATAGTCGAGGACGAGTTTCATAAGGACTAAGCCTGTCTTATGATGATGCGGCCAAACCATTGCATCTTTCACCCGTGAGTATAAACGATAGCGTAGTTGCTTCCATACATTGCGTAACAAATATGCTACTGATGACATCGCATCTGAAGAACAACATTGGATACTTGATCGGTATCTCGGACTTACAATTGTGTATCTTGTGACTTGAGCTGCCACATGTTACCCGTGAAACACTACAAGACGAATCTTTCCCTACTAACCACTTTTTTTTATTTTTGCGACTTTAAAAGGCGTATAATCAACCCTTGACTTTGCTTCATCTTCCGTTTGACTATTGAGCAGCATTCTGAAACCAAGTCACAAGAAAACTGTCAACTTTCTAAACATTATTATTGAAAAGATAAATTAAATCCTGACGTATAGCCTTCGCCTTCACACCTTTTATCTCAAGGCTGACTTTTGGATCGAAACTACTGAATGAGTAAATAATCGTATGTTGCATTTAGGCATTTTAACCAAGAACAACAATGTCAACTATTTATTCCATCCAGTATTTCGTCAAAACTTGCAATCGTTGGTAGTCCGCTAATGCCTGCTCCATTATTCAGTTGAAGACATAATTGAGCACAACTGGTGATAACGAGCGTCTTTGTTTGATCCTTGTGTGCAAATTCATTCCTATAGAAAGGAACCCGAGTCTTGGTACAGTGGGAATTCTCTTTAGCCAGGCTCATGCGTTTTGCGGGGTCCAATCCGATTATATGATATCACATAGGCAGCCGCACTTCACATAGTCAGATGCAGCGTGGAATCGTTAAGACTCACTGTCGTTAACTGCCGAGACCATGCTTCAGAATCCTTCACAGCATGAATAGTTGGTTTACGCATTCGATGACTTTTGTACGCCTACGACGCTCAATGTAAAACAATTTTGACAGCAACATCGCTCACCGCCTTCTTGTTTATTCCGTTTGGCACACAGATTTATATTTGTGACTACTCATTAGTAACATGTTCCAAGGTTGGGGATAGGCTCACAATTCCAAAATGCTCCAATGGCACGCGTCTCATATAGCCTCTGACAACCAAATCCAGCTCCTTGCCTGCACGCGTGGTCCTGTGTGACCCGGCAAAACTGCTTCTACTGATAGGAGAAAGGGAGAAGGCGACTGACTAGCGCCTAAAGTCTAGCATGCTTCGAGCAGGTGGAGCTCGTAAGTCATGAAGGCGGTTCACCTAGGGGAAAGATAACCCTTATCTGAAACCTCTGCCTTGTGGCTACATCCAATCATGGTAAAGGCTTCAGGAGTCAACCTCGAGGAACAATCCGAAGCCGGAGTCTCGTTAGGCAGTTCGAAGTTTATTCAACTTCATCCTGCCAGCTCCTGCGACGGCATCGTTGTCCAAACGTATCAGCCTAGCTGTTCCTTTGGTTCCAGTGGTGCCGTGGAGAGGGAGCACTTGCTGCATGGGCAACAGCTAGTTCTCTATATCGAACTTCCCTGGCGTACATCACAACGCACTAATGGAGAGGAAAATCCATTCCGCTTTTACGGAAAATAACACGGGAATTAGCAGAAACCGGTTAAAAGCTATGGCTCGACTGGCTTAGAGCTAGGCGCCTGGGGCTACTTTCGACGGTGGGAGAGACTTTCAGGTCAGCTGCACGGATATGAAACCTGGACACTCAGAAAAAACGAATGAGACGTCTACAGGTTCTCGATAATCGGGCAACCCGACAGTATCGTCGCCCACATACAGTCACTGACTGTACGGCACTTTGCTGGTGCTTTCATACCATACCATGTCCACACCATCGCTGGAGTTCCTTGACATCATCGTATTCGTAACGTAATTATCCATCATAGAATTTTTGGCAGCGATGTAGATATCGAAAAAAAACAAATTAACCGACATCGATTTCGCCGAGTTAATCACGTATTGCGAATGGAAAATAATTTTTCCATAATACAGTTTGTTTGCAACCCCTAACTCCAAATCGGTTGGTTGTGGGGTAGCCAGACTCTGACTTGGATCAAGATAAAAACCTTAAGAGCTAAACTAGCTACAGTTGATGCGACCCGTCGCCCAGGTTTAGGGCCATGAGAACAAAATTGACAGTGACTTCTTGCTATTAGTGATAAGGCTCAAAATCTTGTTCACTGGGGGGTCTTGATGTAGACTTCTTCTCGGATTGTTTGACTAATCCAGTATGCTGTCAAGTAAGGTGACAATGAAAGCTTATTATGCTGCGTAGCAGTGAAAGCCGCAAAGAATCTGTCATGTTTATGCCGCTCTACTCATTCAGAATGACATCCTAACGTGGCTGTGCCAAATCTACAGGTTGGGTAGCTTTCTAGGTCTCATTCTTCCTTATATTTTTAGGATTTTAACGTGTAATGGATGTATAGCAATTAAACACATGGTACTTGTAACCGATGCAATGATGTCCATGAGGATGATGTAACATTAAACAGCAAAAACAATAATAGGGCATTAGTAACCCTAGTATATGCATTTGTAAAAAACAGAAGCCTGGAACCAGAAAGGAGTCGCACAACCATAGATTACATGTGGGCTCAAATACTACCACGTTACCCAGCCTTAGAACGATATGAGAAATAAAGAGTGGTAGTAAAACTCTGATGGCTTACAGCCCATTGGCAGTAGAAAATCAATCTAGCGCGATTTTAACAGCATAGCACAAAAAGACAACTGCACATCTGTTCATATTCTCCGTAGTTTCAAATGACTGGCGTATAATCAGCAATATAGATCGCTAATGTAGTCCGTGAAGAAGATCGGATAAGGTGTTGAATCTGGAATTGAGTGCACAAAATGCGATTGATGTATTAAACTTTAAAATCGCAGAAGAACATTAGTAATGTGTGTGTGTACGTATGTAAAATCTCAAGCCTAATGTCGGAAAAGTGCTGCGCAGTCAAAGACCGCTCATAAGCTAAGATACTGTCAGGTCGCCCATACCCATGCAGATATACGGAAAACATTAGTAACGAGTACCGGAGTGATGACAACAATAAGAATTTTACTCATGACGATTTCTTCCAACCGAAAAGAGACATTTTCAGTCGTTAACTGGTTGCAGCATACGAAGCAGCCAAACATTTTAGGCACTCAACCGAAAACAGTAATTCACCATTTTTATGAAGCGGGCTTTTATCGTACGCAACGCATATGTTCACAGCTGGTACAGTCGGGGGTTGTAGTGAGAATGAGCCACTACTTTCGACATCTCGTTTCTTATTCATCATCATTATCATCATCAGGACAGCATTACCGAATGCTTAATTGCCATAGAGTGTATGGCTCGACACATTGACAACGATGGCAATGAACCGACATCAATGGAAAGAGTGCATCATCTCTATTACTCCCTGACATTTTCCTGTTGTTCAAAAACATTATTAAAAAATTCAAAAAATGATGTGTGTAAATGGACAAAAAATACCCACTGTTCCCCCTCTCACTGTTTCAACTCGATTTGTACCCCTAGTCGCTTTGTACATTTCATTGTTTCTGTTGAAAGGCACCATATCTGTATTAGATTGTGTAAAGATATATAATTGCCATAGAACCGTGAAAAAATAAAATCCTAAAAATAGGAATATGCGGGACATGCAAAAATTTCAGAGTAACCACAAACAAACTGGGATGAAAAGCGAACACCGAAAAATGTATTTAATCAAGTTTCGAAAGCGAGTTGAGCGATATCAGCACAAGAGATTGCTTGCGGCGTTCACAGCCGTGCATCATAATAGCTTTTCACTTGGCAACACGCAAGATTAAGCAAACACTACAAGATGCTTAATACAAAACCGCTACGGAAGACGGTTTTGAGACATATCCGGAGGCCTAACTAGCAACTGCGATATCAGATCGTAGGGACCCCAGCCCAGAAGACAGATGGTGCAGACTTCAGAAAGGTTACTAGTTAAGTTCAGGTATCCGAAAGATGTGGCCTAACCAGCGTAGCCTGTGTAGGTTGATCTCTTTCTCTATATCAACATTATAGTATATGTATGAAAGCACAAGCCTGATCCAGGCAAAGTGCCGCACAGTCAGAGACTGCATGTGGGCTAAGATACTGTCAGGTTGCCCAGGCCTAGACAGATATAAGGAGGAAAAAGAACAGGAAACGGTAGTGAGACTCCAGCCTGTTTCAGCACGCAGCTCACTACATGTGGCCAATCAATTTAGCACGGTGTTAGCCGCACAGCACGATGTACTGCACGATTGCACATCTGTGCACCACTATATCAACATTACTAAAAAAGAGCTTATTACGGAGAATCGCTGCGTATGCGAGGGTAACAGCTAACCCACATAATGACATGGACGCGATAGTTGGAGGCGTCGGATATACTCATTGCGTAGAGTCCAAGTTTCGCAACCATGCATTAATATGACGCGAACTGTCGCTTTGCAAACTATACTCTTGAGTTAAAATGACATTTCATCTTGACGACAAAGGTAACACAGGTTACGAGCTGCTACGGTTTCCTCAGAAATATATACCGAATGAAATGCTCACATGGCGTGTGTCTCAAGTCTCTGTTGATCAAGTTTAGCCCATGATCAATATAAGTTGCTTCCGAAAGCAAGGAGGACTTATGCTTACTTCCAACAAGGGGCTCATCATCAGGGACAGCATTACACTGATCGCGAGCACCAAATGCTTAACAGCCACACAACCATGACACTAAAATGCTAAATTGATAGGGAAGGATATGACTTAAACACTACGGAATGTATAGACAAAACACAGACACTTGGATGAATTACATACATCTGGGATAAAACATGCAACCAATCAAGTTTGGCAAACGAGTAAACCAACATCAGCACGGCAGCTTTTGCGAATCTCACTGTCATGCACCACAAAAAGCTTTTCTTGCTACTACATTAAAATGCATGCAAAAAACCTCTAATATGCCTACAGCAAGACGGCCAAGTAACACGATTATGACCTATAGCTGAGGATAAATAGCACTTGTGAAGTGTGGTGGCGCGGACCCCAACCAGAGAAGGATCACCCCAACTATACACAGGTTAGATGTCAAGTCATCTGCTTCAGCCAACTCGCAAACTAGCTCCCAGCTTCAAGCGGTCCCCAGATGACCAACGCGATCTAAACAAACTGTCGTACTGCTTAAGACAGCCCATGGAGTTGACTTTCACAAGACTCCGCTATAGCTTCTAACCGTTATCTGCTGCTGCCTGTGTTATTTACCAAACAATCAAAATAGATTTTGTTTAGTAGAGTAGTGAAATGTACGCCAGTGGAATTAGAAATGGACAGCTAACTTTCGCATAAACAGGATATGCTTCCGATATACAACATCGTAGGAAAGAAAGAAACAAATTTGAACACACGTGCAATCCACCCAACGGGACTCCAGCTTCGAATATTTTAAAAACTTGACTTCTGAAGTGCACCCCAATTTTGATCAACAGTTTATTATTATTACATTCGCCTTCAGATCGCAAAATCGTAGCTTATGTGGCATTTAGACAGGCAGGACATCAACTCGGGACACAGCTACCAACATTCTCCGAAGCACTGAGGGTTTAAAATAAAAAAATTGTTTTTCTGGGCGCACAACTATAATAAACGTACAAATGCCACCCGTTAGAAACCCAGTAGATTGAAGGCACAAGTCACCATGATCCGCACGGATGTGCAATCGTGCAGCATTTCTGTGCAGTACGTCTAACATCGTGCTAAATTGATTGGCCAACGGTAGTGAGCTTCATACTGAAATACGCTGGAGTCTCACTACCATTTCTATTCCCCCTCATATCTGTCTAGGCCTGGGCAACCTGACAGTATCGTAGCCCACGTGCAGTCTCTGACTGTATGGCACTTTGCCTTAATCAGGCTTGTGCTTTCATACATATCATATGATCCGCTGTTTCCTATAACGGTAGGAGCAGCTCCAATGGTTCGCATGAGAATAGAAAAAGTCAATAGTCTATTTAGGACCATATATGCCAAATTTCGGAAGTATAAATGACGTGCCACAAAAAACTATGTAGTGGTATTGGGTGATTTTATTGCTAGAGTTGGTGCAGATTACGAGTCTTGGCAAAACTGTCTCGGGAGGTTCAGTGGACAACGCCTTTTAGAATTATGCACACAGTTCAGATTTTGTGTCAGTAACACTTTCTTTTAAACAAAAACACAGCAAGAAGTCTCTTGGAAACATCCTCGCTCTAAGCATTGGCATCAGCTTGATCTTATTCTTGTTAGGCGCACTAATATAGGAAACGTACTTCTCACCAGATCATATCAAAGCGCAGACTGTGACACTGATCATTCGCTGGTCTGTGCAAAACTGAAGCTTCCCGACACGAGATTTCACCGCACCAAATTGTCTGCTAAGCCTAGGATAGACGTCACCCGCATGTGCGAACCTAATCTACCTACGCGATTTGCAAAAGCCTTCACAGCCGAGTTCAGCATGACAACCCCACTCGAATCGGCTTCAGAAAACTGGGAATCGATGAAAAGCTGCATATGCCGAGTAGCAGTTTCCCCTTTCGGTCCGAAGAAAGCTCGAACGAGCGACTGGTTCGAAGCAAAAGCTTCTGAGATGACTGCTGTGTTGGATGAGAAACGCACAGCATTCTTGAGGTTCAAAGGTATGCCAACAGATGAAAACTTACGACTTCTAAGAGCAGCTAGAAATAAGGTTCAACAGACTGCAAGGCGATGTGCAAACGACTATTGATCTGAAATTAACCTCAATATCCAAAAAGCTGCGGATACCGGAAATTTTCACGCTGTATGAAGGGATCAAGAGAGCCATTTGCCCAAATAAACTTAAAACGGCTCCCATTAAGTCTGTATCTGGTGACCCAATTGTCGACAAAACTCAGCAGATGGAAAGATGGGTAGAGCACTTCTCCTCTCTCTACTCTAGGGACACCATCCGATAGCACAATCTTTCATAAACAACGAAGGTCTACAGAGTCGTGTAGCAGCTCTCCTTATCGTATGGTATGAGAGCACAATCATGATCCAGGCAAAGTGCCGCACAGTCACAGACGCATGTGGGCAAAGATACTGTCAGGTTGCCCAGGCCTATACATATATGAGAAAGAAAAAGAACTGGAATTGGCAGTGAGACACCAGTCTGTTTCAGCATGCAGCTCACTACCTCTGGTCAATCAATTTAGCACGGTGTTAGCCGCACAGCACAAAGTACTGCATGATTGCACATCCGTGCACTGCTGGGTGCCTAAACATTGCCTTAAAACACTTAGAATATCACAGCGAAAAATTCATGAATGGAGCAAATTTAGATGTCCAAATGGTGAAGAAATATCACCATTGTTATTCAATTGAGTGGACAAGTGATCCAATGACATGAGGCAACTCATTCACGCAGACGAGTGCTTAATGAACGAAGGGAACTACAAGCTGTGATCGCGGTAAAGTGCAGCACCGTTATTGATTGTGTATGGGCCATGAGACTTTCATGTTGCGGTTATAAGAATGAAAAGAGTTGGTAATGAAACTCCGGTGCGTTTAATGATGCAACTCACTATCGGTGACAAAAGGATTTAACAAGAGTAGTAAATAATGAGAATCCAAGTTTTGGCTCACTTACTCGATCGAAATGGTTCCAATCCACGAGATTGTAAATTACATTCACACGAGAAATCGTAGAAAACTTTGTATTTAAAACAACCTGCAGATATGAAAACTGAAGTGTTGCAACGTACCGAACGATTAATCCGAAAAGGATTGCAACGGCTGTGATATTTGCGGATGAATGAACAAAAACTGTTCAAAAGTGTCCCAGATTCGAACAGTTTTAAGCCAGCAGCGAATAGCTGAATATTAAAGAATGTAGTTACAAATACAACGATACTAGTGTCGATTACAAGCGCATCTATTCAAAAGCTAATGAACATTTTCATTCCAAAATAATTTTATCGTGAAACTTACGTTTGTAATGTCTTCCTGAAGTTCATGCAAATGTTCATGCCGTAGGGTGTCAAGAACACTGCATATAAGCGACACTAGATTATCAAAACCTTCATTGCATTCTTCATTGTAATCTTTTAGTTGTTCCGTCAGAAGGCTAAGTAGCCACGAAACTTGTTGGCGCTCAAATGTTCAGATACGAGTATAGGCAACGCGGCACAGACAATCGCCAGCAGATCGAATTCTCGGATTGATAGCAAGCATTCACTGTCGACAGTCGTTCGAATTTTAACCGGGGCGTGTGTCGCATCAGCTGATGTGAGACCGAAATGACAAATAGCATAAAGAACAAGTGGAAGGACCTTAAATTTGATGTGAAATAAACAAGCTCACCTCACTGGCAACTGAATGGAATCGCTCAGCTATTCCACGCAGAGACCCGAAACCTAGAATCTCTCGAGTAAAATGGATGATACTCACCTTTACATTTGAGGTACATTTGCAAATATAATGCAGCATGGAAATTCTATCCGTAATTTTTATCTACATAAAAGCTAAACATTCAGCAGCAAACCGCGGTGTATGTTCAGATTCGTTTGTCAGCAAAGGAAGAAAAGGACTAAACATTAGTAGTAGAAAAGCTTACTTTGTGGTGTTTGAAATGTTTTTGACCAATGGTTTGTGTAAAAAGTAAACAATATGTGCAAGACACGAAAAACATTTTTGGAGAACATCTGCATTTTGATGGGTGACGAGAATTATGGAAAAAATAAACGCTAAGAATTTGTCCAGATGATGGTAAAAATCGCAACAGAGATAACAAGACAAAGCCGAAATTAAACTGAAGTTTGACAAAAAAAGAAACGAACTCGAGGACTGGAAGAATAGATTCACCGTTCAAAGTATTGAGCAAAGTTTGTAATTCATATATGATCGGGTTCTCACTGTTATATATTACCACCTTACCTGATGAAGATATACTAATTTCAAGCTGACCGCATAAGAAAGAATGCGTTTACGAAAGTCCACTGAAAATGAAATTTAGCCAATGCTTACACAGCAGGCTGCTTGGATATGTATGCGTCCATTTTTCAATAGTCAGTCCGAAATAGGTATCCAATTCCTCCTAATTTTAATCACGAATGAAAAGCTCACAACACTCAACACACATCGTTCAAGTCTATGATGTCACTACGGAGGGAAACAAGCACTCGTTGTTTTAATGTCCTCTTTATAGCTGATAAACTAGGACCGAGTTAACGCAAACCGTGGACAAACCTTGAACGTGTTCTTAATGACTTTAGACAAGAGATAGCTTTTAGTGAAGTTAAATGGTAGATCCCATGTAGCAGATCACCTGATGACCTTTTCTATATCCTCAAGAAGATCCTGTTCATCAAGTGATCCGATAAACTTGACATCATCCGCAACAAACATAGCAGGGACACTTAAGCGACGCTGCCAAATCATCGACGAAAATGAGGAAAAGTAGCGGTCCGAGTAAGGAACACTATGGGACTCCACCAACAACTTTTACTTTCGCCGAATACATACTGCCTATCCTGACACGGAAGAATATATTGCTTAAGAAGCCTATTATCCATTTCTTCAAAGACCATCCAAACCCATATAACCAAGTTTGGTTGCGAGCAATCTGTGGTTTACCGAATCAAAGATCCAGACAAAGTACCGCACAGTCAGAGACTGCACGTGGGCTAAGATACTGTCAGGTTGCCCAGGCCTAGACAGATATGAGGAAGAAAAAAGAACAGGAAATGGTAGTGAGACTCCAGCCTGTTTCAGCATGCAGCTCACTACCTCTGGTCAATCAATTTAGCATGGTGTTGGCCACACAGCACAGAGTACTGCACGATTGCACATCCTTACTTACTTACTTTACTTTTGTGCGGCTGGCTCCACGGGTGAATTAGCCGGCTTCATTGATGTCTGGGATCACACCAGCCCACGCACGTCGATCGGAGGCGAGATCGTTGCAGATCGTGATCCAGTCTCGTTCCCACCTGCGAACTCCGTAGACGGTACGCAGACCCAGGGTGTCTACATCCTCTTTCACAGTTGACAGCCAGGTTTTCACTTGACCACCTTGCCGCCGTCGCCAGGTGCGAACGGGTTTGGGGTCGAGGACGAGTTTTGGAAGTGCTGTGTCTGTCTTTCGGAGGACGTGGCCAAACCATTGCAGCCTTCGCCGTTGTATGTGAGCGGAAAGTGGAGATAGTCCGCTGCAACGCTCTCGTACGGCTGCGTTAGATACTCGGTCAGTATATCGGATGCCCAAGATTACCCTGAGGCACCAATGGTCGAACACTTCTAATGTGCGTACAGCCTGTGACCTTAAAGGCCATGTCTCGCATCCGTAAAGCAGTACAGGGCGGATCGCTGCTTGATAAACGCGGGTCTTAGTTTTTAGGCTGATCCCGGGCTTGCGCCAAAGGGTGCCCTTCAACTGCATAAACGCATTACGAGCACGATCGACCCTTAACTTCACTTCATCTTTCGCCTGACCATTGGGCAATATACTTGAGTGGCAGTGGGGATAAGCTCTCACTGTTTTTAAAATGCTCCCATATGGCATGCGTCTCAAATAGCCTCTGACCAACAAATCCAGCTTCTGGCCTGCACGAGTGACACTCCGAGCCCGGTGGAACTGCTTCTACCAACAGGAGTAGGGGCGAAGGTGAGTGACTGGCGCCTGAAAATCAGTTTGCTTCGGGCAGATGTAGCTCGTTAGCCTGGGAGGGCATTTCATATAAGGGAAGGAAAACCCTGATTTTAAACCTCCGCTGCCTTGTGGGATACCCGATCGCGGGAAAGGCTTCGGGAGAAAACCTTGAGGAAATACCGGGAACAGAGTTTGGTAGACCACCACTTTCAGGCAACTCCCTGCTGCCTTGCAGGTCGCACATGGTTGTGCAAAAGCTAGAGAAGCTGACTCGAACAAACGCCGAGTGGTGCTGGAGACGCCGCTTTGTACCCGAATTCCCAAGAATCTTGTTTAAAGCCGACTCATCCTCCATGAGGAGTTGGCTTGAACCATAACCTTTCAACAGTCCAAGAACGCACCCATTATCCCCGTCCATAACAATCACTTTTAATTTCGACCCATTATGTGGTTATTTTTAAGCTTGCATTTTTTTTACCACAATAAACTATTGACTATTAATAGAAGTCTTTAGGATTCTAAAGGGTCTCACTGGTGACAATATTACTGAAACTTGCCCGGAAAACACATGCAAGGGGCAATTCAATGAAGCTTATTAATTGTAAACCCATTCTGCTTGTGCGTGGTCCTTTTTTTAACAACCGTGTGTTCAACCACTGGAATAAGCTCGTAGATAGTTTATTAAACCTCCCTAGCGTGTCAAGCTTTAAAAGAGAAACAGACGCTAAATGGTCTACCCTATATTAAAACATTTTCTAATAAAACTTTAAAAAAAACATTTATTTGTATTGTATCATTTTCTCTCACATATGTGTCTAGGCATAGGCCACCTGACGGCATATTACCTCACGTGCAGTATATGACTCTGCAGTAAATACCTACATCATACATTGTTCCCGCATTTTATTGCATTGTTTCCTGAATCGAAGACCTTTCACTGTGCTGAGGAATAGAACACCTACATTTCTTTCAGATATCTGGAAACAAGAATTTGCGAACCTTACGAACTGAAGTGATACTTAAAAAGGCCTTGAAGCAGAAACCGTCTACGTCGAACGCTTCTTTGGCCAAAGCTGCCACGAAAAATACTTCGCTTAATGTTATCTGCACCGATTCGTCACCAACTGAAACACCCCCGTTGGTCAAAAAATCATACAGAGAAATGCTTTTGCGGTCGACCTCCGCTACACAATCTGAGCCCGCCACACTAAACCTAAATCAAAAAGCCTCACATTCTATGAAGAAAGACCGGACACGCGACAAGCATTCTCATTCGTTAAGCGTAATGTACGAATGTTAAAAAGTCCGGCGAGAGCTTGTTAGATAGAAAACACAAACAGGACCTCGATATATGGTCTAAAATTTGTCAACAATTGCAAATTGAACATGTTACTCCTGACAAATTGATTCGTCTAACTCGCCATTCCACCTCACCTCATAGTGATCAACCTCGGTTACTAAGAGTTACACTGAAGTTCGATGCTGATATCGATAGCATACTGCCAAATTCGTATCGACTAAAGACGGATCCGAATTCAAATTGCCGGATATATCCTGATGTGCCATGGTGGGAACGGAATGGTGCCTCAAACACTGAGGAAAAATAGTATCGCGGAGTATGGTTCTACTTAGGGTACCAGAAAATACCACTGAAGCATCGGGACAGGAAACAACAGATCATGACTTCAAGCAGTGGCGTTACATTGCGTCTTTGCTTAATATTTCTAATGTTGTGATCACTGACACTTGCCGGGTTACCTTTTTAACTAGCGACATAACTGAATTTGTCAAGTTTGAATGGAAAATAGCAAAACGTGGTTTACCGAAAGACATTAGACATTGTCCACCGAGACCAAGTACCATGAGTGCGACACATTCGCGGCTGGGGTGGTAGACGGCAGTGTTCCAACCGAAACGGAAGGAATCAATACATCATACAACTTAGTGGTTCTATGGAATGCGCTACCGCAAAATGTTGTGAATGCAACGACAATTAATGTTTTCAAATCGAAATTGGATGCATACGTCAAACAAAACCCTGAATTTGGCCCGGTGTATTGAAGCAACACGAACCCAGAAAAACATTAAAAATGTGATTTTGATTAAATGTTTTTCGCAATAGTTGTCATCCAATGGTACGTGTAAAGCATTAGCTTTTTATCACATAAATCTTGATTCTTGTATATTCAAATTAGAATTGCCGGGTTGACAACCGCATACTGTCGAACGAAATCTGTACGTGATTGACTTTTATCCGCCTTCAGCCCTGTGGAACTTGAACTTGTGAACATCATGTCTCTTCCCCGGTTATAGAAAGACAGCAAACCGAAAACGGTGATGATCAACCTGTACACAAGCGCCTACAAAATTCAAAACACTTTTCTGATGCGAACTCTTCTGGTACAAAAATGGTTACGAAGTCCAAGATCCCTACTCATCGGGAGGTTCCGCTCAAACAATCGGTTTTAACTCCTAATGTTGCCGCCACAAAGATCGCAAAATTTCTCTCTGTATTCTATCAGTATCAGTATCAATAGTCAATAGTCAATAGTCAATAGTCAATAGTATATTTTGGTACAAAAAGCTATGAGCTTAAAATAGAACCACAGGATAGTCAGCACAGGGGGTCGGGTGGAGTCCATGAAATTGGGTTTTGGTTACCAAAGTTCCGTAAATGGTGGGGTCAGAGGAAACACAGGGTAGTCAATACAGGGGAGGATGGATTGGCGTCAATTCGTATGTAGGTCTGGAAAAGAGAAAATGGGTGCAGCATCGGGAACAAAAAGAAATGTGCGAAGTTAAATTCAAATTTTCTGAGAATGATATAGGTAAGAATCAAGGCGTTCTTTAAAAATAGCAAGGGAAGGAGAGGTTACAATAAAAGACGGTAGATCATTCCAGGCAGAAGGAGTGCGAACTGTGAAAAAGAACTTTCGGCAGTTTAACCGACTTGGTAGGTGGGCAAGCTTTAAGACATATCCCCGGGTTCCGGAACTAGGGGCCATCGAAAGCAGTCTGAGGCACGAGTGTTTGGCATTCTTGGAAATCAGGAAAACCGAAATCAGATCCCCTCGTATGCAGCGGTAACTCATGGGGAACAAATTAAGTGCCTTCAGGCGATCTTCATAGTTCATCGAACTAAGCCCTTTGACGATTTTGGTGAATCTCCGTTGTGCTTGTTCCAGGACGTGAATATCGCGCTTTAACCACGGGGACCATACGGACACGGCGTATTCTAGTTGAGGTCTGACGTACGCGTGAAGAAGTGAGGGGGAAAGGCTGCGGTCGAAAGAACCAAAGACTCGTTTTAGAAGGCCTACGTTTCGATTCGCGACTAAGGAAGCGTATGAACAGTGAGCAGAGCACCCGAGGTCACTTTGAACCAGTATATCGAGGTTTTTCTCTTGCATACTTACCGAAATTTCGGTGCCCCCTAGTTGATACCTAGGTTCACCGGGGTGGCGAATGCGGAGAAATCGGCATTTTCGTGGATTGAAAGGTAGCTGGTTCATAATTAAATAAATAAATATTTTATTCTTGGAACTCCAAGGCATGCTAAGCTTGATCGATAATTATCAAAGTTGTTTGTATACATAAAGCATAAAAATGGACAATAATTATTCACATTTTCAAGGTCATAGTGCTGATAATTTTTTGTTCGTTAAAATGGTCCAGGTAAATGATAATCAATCAGTTTTACAGAAAATTCAATATATGAGCAGTTGTTGTATGAAGAGAAAATTGGGTGAGGGGAGAAATGATACGAAGAATATTGAAGAACGATGGACCGGAATATCGAAGATGCGAGGAATCTCGAAGAGAGAGAATCTTCAAAAATGTTTAGTTGGAACACATTATTATTGTCGAATATATGTTCTAAATGAAGAGTGTCTTTTCGTGGGTATTCGTAGAAGATTTGGCGTCCCAGTGTTGACTCGTTTGTGGATCGGAATTCTTCATATGGATGTGAAAAGGTAATCTGGAAAATAGATACTAAGGGACGGAGTAACTGTTCACTATGAAAGTTGAAAAACTGATATCACTGTTAATATCCAGCAATGTCATGAGTGTATAGTTCATCTAATGAGACATCTAGGTTGAGAAGTTTCATTAATTTTTCAACTGTGAGAAATGAATTCAGATGTGATTTAAAATCACATAGTGAGGTACAAAATCTTATGTTTTTCGGAAGAATATTCCAGAGTTTAGCGTATTTATTTAGGTAGAAGTTACTTCTTACTTTCGTACAGGATCTAGGTAATTCCACTAGATTATCTTGATTTCTTAAGTTATATCTAGAACCTTGTCGGAAGCGAATAGACGAATTTATATCTATATTATCAGAAGATATTATTTTAAAGAACAGTATTAGGTTGTGTCTAATTCTACGGAACCATAGTGGTTCTAGCTTGAGCTGCGTACATCTTTCTCTATATGATTGATTCGAGCTATATCCGGTGATTGATTTGGTAAAAGTACGTTGTACTTTTTCCAAAAGGATGGTATCGGTTTTATTTATACTGCTATATATTATATTACAGTAATCAACTATTAAGTGAGTTTAGGTCCATCTGCAATTCGTCACAGTCATTTGGGGAAGAGAGGATTCGCCAGAGTTTGAGGTCATCTGCGAACATTAAAAACGGTGAGTTCACACATGCACCAATATCGTTGATGAACATCAAGAACAAGCGCGGGCCGAGTACAGAACCTTGGGGTAAACCACATTTTATTGAAAAACAATCAGAAAGTGATTTTCTGACGCGAACGTGGAGTGTTCTGGCGCGGAGAAATTCGGCTATCCAAGACAAAAGTGGGTTAACGATTCCAAGAAGAGCAAGCTTTTGTAGTAAAATAGCGTGGTTTACGCTATCAAAAGCTTTGGAGAAATCTACGTAAATTACATCAACACCGTAGCCTGCGTCGACAGCTTTGGTCCAGCTGTCCCGGGCCAAAAGCAGGTTTGTCGTACAGGAGTGTCCGCGACGAAACCCATGTTGTTCGACAGCGACCGCGTTTTCGTTCTCCATAAAAGTCATCAACTCGTCGGACACGGTCGATTCCATGACTTTAGAAAGCACGGGGAGCAAGGTGACTGGACGGTAATTCGCGGGGTCGCTGCGGTTTCCTCCTTTATAGATTGGGGTAATAATACCCTGTTTCCAAAATTCGGGAACACGCGAGGTATCAAACAAGCGTTGAATTAGACAGCAAGTGGCTCACAAATATGTGCGGCGACCGCACGTAATGCTTTCGGCGTTATCCGGTCTATTCCCGAAGATGCGTTGTCCCGGAGCTGCATAATCGTTTTGCGTATGCTCTCAGCGGAGAATATGACGGTGGAGAGTCTAGGTGGTGTTGTGATGATATTTAATGAGGATGGTGAACAATTCTGGAAAACCGGCATGTAGTGATCCTTTAATGTGTTCGCGGCTTCTAAAGAAGTCGACGTAGAACCACCTTCAATTTTCGGAGGCGGGATACCATTTTTCACCTTTCGTTTATCGTTTATAAGACGGTAAAGCAGTTTTCTGTTGTCAAGAAATCGTGCCGTCAACTTGTCCTGGTAGTCCAGCCTGTCTTGACGCACTAGAGACGTGCAGTGGTTGCGTAATTGACGATAAATTTCCCAATTTTGCACACACTCTTCCGATCGGAACGCACGTCATGCAGTGTTTCTGCACTTAATCCACTTGCGAGTTCTACTACGAATGAACGTCTGCAGGATACGTCTTTTGTATTCGGCCGAAGTCGATGATTAATGCAATAGAAGATGCCACTGAGAGACAAATCTGGACCAGGCAAGCTCAGGATCGTCATTTAGCAGAAAGTCAAAATTGTTGGCCGCAATGATTTCTTGAAAAGCCTTGTAGTCTGTGACGGTTCGGACAAGAGTTACCTCTTCGTCGAGGAATTCAGCGTGGGAAACGAAAAAGAATATCAGGACGACGTGGTCACTTTTCCCTGGGGGTGGTTCATAATGTATTTCTTCTATCATCAGCTCTTCGTTAGTCAGCACCAGATCGAGCAAAGATGGACAGTCGCTACTTCGGAAACGTGTAGCAACCTTCACGTGATTGTACAAAGGATGGCTGCTGATAAGATCATCCAAATCCGCGGCGAACGTATTTGGGATAGGTTCGCTGAAAAGCTCGGGAGAGTTGAAATCCCCCATCAGTAAGGCATGACTGTGAGGTAGTGATAGGGCGAATCAAACGGAAGCCATAAGGACACTATCCATCGAATGTTGAGTATTCGGAGGACGATAGATTACCGCAACGAGAACACAGTCCTTATTTTTAAGTTGCACGCGACACCAGAATGAATCCACCACGTTAAGTTGATGATGCGATATAATCTCACAGGAAAGACGCGAGTTATAGTATAAAAGGACGCCGCCCCCTTTAGTTGGACGATCGTTCCTGAGAATGGACATATCAGTGAGAGAAACCTCGGCGTCAGTGATCGAAGAGGTTAGCCACGTTTCGGATACAGCTATTATGTCAAAATGACGAGCAGCATGCCTCAAACGTAGTTCTGCAAGTTTGCTGAGTAAACCCTGCGCGTTCGTGTAGAAACAGTTTTAGCCCTCACGCGTAAGGTTAGGAGCAGCATCATTTATACGAATATCTAGACCGCCGATCCCGTTTGGATCGGCTCTTGTGAGTTTTTTGGGTATGTCGAGTCCGTCTGCACCACATTCGTTTCGGTTAGTGGAAGCGGTGGCGTCAATCGCGGTTTACTTTTAATCCGCTTTTCCAGGGCCGAGCGAAGACGAACTTCTGCTGGAGCACAATGCCTTTGTCGATACCATTGTTGCAAAGCGTCATTCACCATAGATTCAGATTGAAAGGTGACCTTAAGTATGTGAGGACCAGATCCTTGGTAGCTGGGAGAAGCTGGCAAACGCTTCAGGGAAGTAGTTAAGGTATCGGTAATTTCACTCAATTGCTGTAAGAAGCGCCACTGTTCGCAATCATGAGTGGTGTTTTTGTTAGGATCACTATCATTCAGTTCAGGAACGCCATGAACAAAGATGCTCTTTTTGTCACTTTCGTGTTTCCAATCGTAATTCTCTTGATTTTTTGCTTGCCTATCTGCCCATGATATATCGGGGAATATACGGATTGGGGACGAGCTGTTTCGAAGCATGTAAGCGGATAGATGAATGGATTCAACATCTGCTAACGATTTTAACACGATGCGCAACAATCATGGCTCACAACGTGTGCCGATTCCTGGTTTCGTGACAAGCGGACCATGCTAGCCGGTTCTATGTCAAGACTTAGCTCATGACACAACTTTTTCCATTGTTCCACATCTTCAGATTGACGCGCTATGAAGCTGGGTGAATCAGTCTCGGGGACATTGGAGCAAATCACGGTAAGTGCCTCCGCTCGTGCTACCGAAACCTTCGACGTCACTGTTATGAGACTAGAAGCTTGCGCGGTCAAAGCATTATTGATGCTTGTGCCGTTTAGCGGTTTGGGTCTGCCAGCGACAACACTAGATAGCTTTGTGCTGATCTTTTGTTGTACATGGATGGGATGGGCCTGCGTGACGGGGGGTTTAACTACTGACTTCTGTGCTGGTGAAACTGATGTAACAACAGCGAGGCTTGAAGTAGTATGCTGTTCGTTAAACATATTTTCAAGTTTATGAAGACGGCCTTCGAGGGTAATGATGGTCTTGGACTGTTGATCTATCATATGCAGTAGACTTCGAGCCATAGGGAGATTAGTACACGCGCTACAAAACCAAGGTTTGGTGGAATTAGATCTATGTTCAGTCAAAACCGTTGCGGTTAAACCCGAGCAGCGTGAATGATACCATACGGAGCAGTTTGTGCATTCTATTCCTTCGAGAACAGTAGTAGAACACTTAGGATTTCCACAGGAACTATTCGATTCAACCGTAGGACGGCTTTTACCGGTTGTTTTACACTCACCGGATCCTCAAGTATCCTTAGTGTTAGAACAAAGTTTTGTTTTTGATTTAACAACAACCATGATGACAAAAGCAGAATAAAAAATAGAAATCAGTATCACAGGGCGATAGTCGACCAAGTCGAAACGAGTGCCCAGATTCTTTCGGTGTGCTTGAAAACACCCACCACTACCAGGATTGATTCGTAAGTAACACAGGCGTGTGTAACTGTGAATGAAAGATGGGAGATGTCTCATCACCGAAAGGTGAGAGAGTTATGCATGTTGCATGTCCAATCGAATGAAAAGACGATGGACAGCAGTTTATTTCCACAAACATACAGGAATCTAGCGAGACACTTCTGGCGAATAATAATAATAATAATAATATATTCTTGGACATCCAAGGCATGCAATACATGATCAGTTTATCAAAATTTAAACAGCAAAAAAATAGTACAGTGCAAGGGACCGAAGTGAGCGGGATTTTTAAAAAAATTTTTTGTTCAATAAGGGAAATGAATATACAGTAGGTAAGAAAAAATTTCAATGTCTAATAGAAATGAAATTTCATTTGAATTATGTCAAGATTTACGAATGGCAAGGATGCAAGAAACAAATAGAGAACAGAAATGGAAGTTAATCATGGAAAAAGTGGTGCGATTTGTAATGAAGTTGTCATAAAAAAATGATAAATATATTATATATGCATAAATTCATGTTTTTACGGAAAGGTTGGTTAAGAAGATTGAAAAGGGAACATAAATCCATTGAAAGAAAAAAAATCTGAGAAATTATGGGGGGTGTGAGAGTGTGTGGCTAATAGCAAGGAGTAGGTAGTGGGGTGCTGTGCTCCAATGCTCTTGAAGAATTGTCGACGAATCGAACCGAAATTTGTTCACCAGCCGGATTTTCGTTATCTGAAGGAAAATGAATCGCATACGGAACAAATCTCGGGCAGATATATTTCGAGCCAATAGACAACGATACGACCTAGAACAATGGTCAAAACGTTTTACGTTGATGGGTTTGGAAGCGATAAAACCTTCAGCTGTTACACGTTTGGTTCGCCACCGAATCTCTTCACACTTTGGCGTAGCTTGACTACTAAAAGGAACACTAAACTAAATTCTTACTTGTTACGTGACACACCTACGTGCAATACTCGAATATACGCCGATATACCCTGGTGGGAAAGAAAAGGAGCCGGAGACGTCCGTAAGAAAACCAATGAGCGCAGTCTGATCCTTCTAGGCGTTCCAGAGGCTACCAGTACAACAGGAGCTGCGAAACAATAACACGACTATAAACAGTGGCTATACGTTGCAGAAGCGATTGGAGCACGCGAAAGTGTTGTCGCGAATACCTTCAGGATACCGAGGTCACCAAACTACAAAGGCGATGGACCACCCTCTTTAAAACTCACTTTCTCAACTTCTGCTATGACAGCCTTTGTCAGACAAAATTGGAAAATACACAGGAAAAATATCCTCAATGACCTCAAACTCAGCATATCGAAGGCTGCCTCCGAGACACAAGCTGCAGCAACGCCGTGCGAAGATACGGACAGACTAAACTCCGAAGTTGTTTCAAAAAACTGCAATGGTCCGGCTCACAGAGAATCGACCATACAAACATCATCCGCTTAGGCTCGCTACACACGAAAACCACTGGTAAATGCCCATTCACAAATGCACAGTGCTTGCTTAACAAAATCGCCGAATTAACCCATTTTAACGCTCAGTTTCCTGCTAACATCATTGCTGTTACCGAAAGATGGTTTTAAGATCAGGTGAACGATTGCGAGTTGACACTTCCCAACATGATTCTACTTCGACGAGATCATTCAGTATCAGGTGGTGGAGTTGCTTTGTATTATAACGAACGTTTTCAATGCACAGCTGTACCTGACCCAAGGTTTGAGCTAGATGACACCATGTGGTGTAGCATTCATTTGGAGACTGGAGTGAACTGTATACTTGGTGTGATCTACCGCTCGCCAAACTCTTCCGATGCCCAGAATGAAATGTTGTAAAGAATGATGCGCAACGCTGCAAATCTTAAAGAATGCCAATTGTTAATAATGGATGAATTTATTCTACCACATATCTACACCAAAAGTGAGCATACTATGCAATAGCTTGAGTACAAATTCCGTGAGATAATCACTTTTACTCCCCTATACAACCATGTCTATTCATTCACTCGACAAAGGGGCCTTAATAAATCATCAATTCTAGATCTGGTTTTAACCTTCAAAGCAACAGCAGTAGAGTCAGTGCAATATCATATTCCTTTGGGGCTGAGTTGCCATCAGGTGTTGTCATTCGAATTCGTGTGCAACGCCAAAAGGGCGTCGGGCGACGTTAAGTTCATCAGGAGAGTCGATTAATTCGGCCTTCGCGGTGCGATTACGATTATGAAGGAAAAACATCTCGATCTCATGAATACAGAAACTCATTGTTCTAGTCTGTTAAGTTTTATCGGTACAAAACTTGACGAAAATTCTACTCGTGTTCCCAAAAGGAAATCAAGAACATTTTGCTTCAAACTCCGAAGCTGCACTCGGAAGTGGATAGCCATGCGAAATTCCGCATGGGCTGCACACAAAATAACACGAACAGACGCATCTCGGGAACACTTTCGTAGTTTTCGTAACAAGGTGACGTCCTTAATTCGAGAAGACAAGCAATATCACCATTGTAAGCTGATAGACCAGATGAAACGACATCCTAAGTTGCTGTACACCATCGTACACACAGCGACCAAGGTAAAACCAGGCGTATTTCCTATCCATACAGAGAACGGACTAACTGATAATGTCAAGGATACAGCTAATGCCCTAATATGGGGTACCGACAGTTGCTCCTTGGCAATTGCGCCCCGACAGTTGCTCCGCGACAATTGCTCCTCTGACAATTGCTCCTCGGCAGTTGCTCCTCGGACAGTTGCTCCTTGGACATTTGCTCCTTGACCAATTGCTCCTTGACCAATTGCTTCTTGTACAAGTGAACTGAGTTCACTTGAACTCAGTTCCACGGAGATGGAGTCGCCCAGAACAGTGGTCTTTCGCTTTCGTTCACACACATAAAAATCAACAGTGGTGTCACTCTTGCTGGTTTAAGCTTGAACTCAGTTCACTTGTTTACTTGTTTACTCGGCAACGGAGACCCCTAAATATGATATTGAGACTCGTATAAATGGAATGGAATCCAGTATACAAAAACTAAATGAACTGAAAATAAATGTCATAAAGACACCGTCATTACCCGTCGTTACTGCCGAAGAGCCAGTAGATAATCCATCATACTCGAGCAGGTCAACATTTGCTCAGATAACCGCGCAGATGGTGACTAAAACGGGGAGGCGGTCGTTGGGATTAGTGACTCCTCGACTAAACGGAAACGAAAAAGAACTCAAAAAACCACTGCTATTAAAATGACTGACTCACATTATAAAACAAAATCCGCGGTTGTAAAACTTAGCGTTATATGTACAAACCTGACCGAGTCGCAGGAAACGCTGTTTGAATCTAAGCAAAAACATGACTTAACTGAGTGGTATAAACTCTGCAGTCAGATGAGCTTGGCCGCAGTTACTACTTCATCTGTAGCGATTGAGGTAAAGCTGCAGTTTACAACAAGCACAATGATAGCACACACACCAAATGAGAACTCCGGAAGTCGAAATACAAAGGTGTATGGTACGATGCACAGCCCGGGCTGGTAGATGTCACGCAGTACAAAAAGTATTTCGAAAAGTGCGCGCAATGACGCAGTCAAAGATAAAAAAAGTGACTGTATTCCAGGATGTGGTAAACACTGATTGTATCAACCAACGGACGACTAAGTACCTCGCCGTCGGTTTGAAAGGGAAAAGGAGAACAAAGATTAAGTGCGCTCAATTTGAAGGTAGAGTTGTATTTAGCCTTCGTTACACATCAATAGTTCGATTAAACCGCCACCTGAATTCTCCTCACAAGGATGATCCTCGCCGTTTAAGAATAACGCTGCAATCTGCGGAGGACGTGGAAAACGTACTCCTAAATGCTCACATTCTTAGAGGTGTTCCAGAGACTACATGTTGTATCCATGCAGGCTTACAATGGTGGCAGAAAGAATTAAAAGAGTTGTTGAAGGTCAGCAGGGTCGGGACACCGTGAGTGTGCTGAAGAGCATTGCCTTTTGCTACAATTTGTAGGCTTCTGTTGCAGAAGAAGAAGGAGAAGACAATCAAGACAATAGTTTGGAAGATGTTTTGTAACAGTGATATTTTTTGTGTGCAGTTATCAGACATGAGACCAGGATTTCGTGAAAAACACTAAAAAACACATGGCTTAGTTATTGGTATTGTTATTACAGTGATCTATAGTATTTTATTCAATTTTTATTGAAATACTTGTCTTCACTTGTATGAATTATTTTCGTCGCAATGTTAACCAATCTGATCGTGATCTGAAATTCATGGAGCAATTGGTCAAGGAGCAATAGGGCAAGGAGCAATTGGTCAAGGAGCAATTGGGCAAGGAGCAAATGTCCATGGAGCAACTGTCCGAGGAGCAACTGTCCGAGGAGCAATTGTCAGAGGAGCAATTGTCACGGAGCAACTGTCGGGAAGCAATTGTCAAGGTGCAACTGTCGTGGACCCCCCTAATATTATTTTATGCGCAAGTATTTTGTTCAAAGAACGTGTTATTGCTGACGTCTTTGCCGCGCTTACTACATGTTGAATGCCTTAGTAACATCGAGGTATATCCTACGGTTATGCGAAAGCATTTACGCGGGCCGAACGTTCGCAAATCACCAGGAGATGATGGAATAATACCTGCTGTTCTGAACGCATGCTAGCTGAAGCTTTGTGGCCCACTATGTGGTCTATTTAGGCACTCATTTTATACGGGAGCCGTACCAACTCAATGGAAAACCGGTGTTATCACACCAATCTACAAAGGGGGCAGTCGTTCTGATCCGGCGGATTACCGCCTCGTGACGCTTCTTTCAACGGTTTGTAAAATTTTGGAACGCCTGGTGTGTGAACGACTTGTTGAACATCTCGAGAACCATCAGCTAATGACATTTACACAACACGGATTTAGGAAATCATATTCATGCTTAACTTGCTCACGACTCTAAATGACTGAACGCAAGCACTGGACCAAGGGGGTTCGGTCCATACCAATTACTCAGATATATCTAAAGGATTCGACAGAGTGAATCACTAGTTACTGCTTCAGAAGCTGCAGAATGTTGGCGTCATCAGAAACTTACTAACATGGTTCACAAGTTATCTGTCTGGACGCAATGTAAAAGTCAGAATAGATGGTGGAACTTCTCGAACAATTGAAGGCACGAGCGGAGTCCCTTAGGGTTCAGTTATCGGTCCGATACTGTTTTTCATATTTATAAACGATCAACTGAACTTACTAGCATGTAAGCTCGTTTTATTCGCAGACGATGTAAAAATCTGGACGAAGCTCAACTCTATCAAGGACTGTCAAGTTCTGAAAAGAGATTTGAATAAGCTGCACCAGGGGTCAATCCAAAACAAACTGCCATTTAATTTCCGCAAGTGCAAAATGTTGCAAGTCGGAAAACCCTTTCCCTTCACCTATACACTTGGCAGCCACCGGCTCGAATGAGAGTACATCACAAAAGGATCTCGGAATCTGGATGTCTGGCACTTTAAAAAACAGCCTACAGTGCAAAGCCGTCTACAAGCGTGCGTGCAGCTTGCTCGGTTTACTGAAACGCATTTTCGGACGATTACCATCAAACTCACTCGCAAAAATACTAAACACTTACTTACATCCCGTCGTTGACTACGCTTTACAAGCTTGGAAAAAAACATCTCGCTTCTCGAACGAATTTATCACAAGGCAACCAAAATGGTTACCGGATTGAATAATTTACCCTTTGAGGAGCGACTGACCAGACTTGGACGGTGCTCACTCTAGGGCAAACGTATTTTACACGACCTCACTCGGACATATCGAAACACTTACGCAAAATCCCACCCTCTCAAACACCTATTCAAGTTTTGTTCCGTTGTCCCCACACGCATCCACCCTTTTACCCTTCAAATCCCACAATCACTGTCGTCGTCACTTCTCTGCTGTTCGTGTATGCTTTTTGTGGAATAGCTTGACGACAGATATTGTTACCTCAGCGAACGAGCACATCTCTAAATAAAGGTTACGAAACCTTATGTTGAGAACTACTGCATTGGCCCCTACCTATTGATGTCTATATTTTTAACGCAGGATACTACCATCCATTCAAATGGATGGATGGATGATGGCCTTATTGTCAGTCCTGACAAATGTTTGTTTGGAGTTGCTTTCTCGGAAATCCTCGGTCATTTGTAGACAGTTGTGTTATCATACCTGTGCCACAAAAATATCAACCATCAGTGAGTATCCCTGTAAAACTTCCCTCCACCAGTTGAGACGTTTTCTTGATCTTGTGAATTATTATAAGGGGTTCATTCCACACTGTGCTGCTGTATCACAGCCAATGACTGATTTACTACGCGGCAAGGGGCGCGATTTCAAGACGAATGACAACGCCATCAAGTCGTTCGAATGTTTAAAATCTGCCTTGAACGCAGCTACTTCACTGACGTACATGACTAGGTGTTCCAATGCAGAGTTATCACTCGCCACAGGCGCCTCTTAAGAAGCAGTCGGTGCAGTCATTCAACAAGGAGTCAACGGTGTCACCAAGTTTTGTACCGATAAAACTTAACAGACTAGAACAATGAGTTTCTGTATTCATGAGATCGAGATGTTTTTCCTTCATAATCGTAATCGCACCGCGAAGGCCGAATTAATCGACTCTCCTGATGAACTTAACGTCGCCCGACGCCCTTTTGGCGTTGCACACGAATTCGAATGACAACACCTGATGGCAACTCAGCCCCAAAGGAATATGATATTGCACTGACTCTACTGCTGTTGCTTTGAAGGTTAAAACCAGATCTAGAATTGATGATTTATTAAGGCCCCTTTGTCGAGTGAATGAATAGACATGGTTGTATAGGGGAGTAAAAGTGATTATCTCACGGAATTTGTACTCAAGCTATTGCATAGTATGCTCACTTTTGGTGTAGATATGTGGTAGAATAAATTCATCCATTATTAACAATTGGCATTCTTTAAGATTTGCAGCGTTGCGCATCATTCTTTACAACATTTCATTCTGGGCATCGGAAGAGTTTGGCGAGCGGTAGATCACACCAAGTATACAGTTCACTCCAGTCTCCAAGTGAATGCTACACCACATGGTGTCATCTAGCTTAAACCTTGGGTCAGGTACAGCTGTGCATTGAAAACGTTCGTTATAATACAAAGCAACTTCACCACCTGATACTGAATGATCTCGTCGAAGTAGAATCATGTTGGGAAGTGTCAACTCGCAATCGTTCACCTGATCTTAAAACCATCTTTCGGTAACAGCAATGATGTTAGCAGGAAACTGAGCGTTAAAATGGGTTAATTCGGCGATTTTGTTAAGCAAGCACTGTGCATTTGTGAATGGGCATTTACCAGTGGTTTTCGTGTGTAGCGAGCCTAAGCGGATGATGTTTGTATGGTCGATTCTCTGTGAGCCGGACCATTGCAGTTTTTTGAAACAACTTCGGAGTTTAGTCTGTCCGTATCTTCGCACGGCGTTGCTGCAGCTTGTGTCTCGGAGGCAGCCTTCGATATGCTGAGTTTGAGGTCATTGAGGATATTTTTCCTGTGTATTTTCCAATTTTGTCTGACAAAGGCTGTCATAGCAGAAGTTGAGAAAGTGAGTTTTAAAGAGGGTGGTCCATCGCCTTTGTAGTTTGGTGACCTCGGTATCCTGAAGGTATTCGCGACAACACTTTCGCGTGCTCCAATCGCTTCTGCAACGTATAGCCACTGTTTATAGTCGTGTTATTGTTTCGCAGCTCCTGTTGTACTGGTAGCCTCTGGAACGCCTAGAAGGATCAGACTGCGCTCATTGGTTTTCTTACGGACGTCTCCGGCTCCTTTTCTTTCCCACCAGGGTATATCGGCGTATATTCGAGTATTGCACGTAGGTGTGTCACGTAACAAGTAAGAATTTAGTTTAGTGTTCCTTTTAGTAGTCAAGCTACGCCAAAGTGTGAAGAGATTCGGTGGCGAACCAAACGTGTAACAGCTGAAGGTTTTATCGCTTCCAAACCCATCAACGTAAAACGTTTTGACCATTGTTCTAGGTCGTATCGTTGTCTATTGGCTCGAAATATATCTGCCCGAGATTTGTTCCGTATGCGATTCATTTTCCTTCAGATAACGAAAATCCGGCTGGTGAACAAATTTCGGTTCGATTCGTCGACAATTCTTCAAGAGCATTGGAGCACAGCACCCCACTACCTACTCCTTGCTATTAGCCACACACTCTCACACCCCCCATAATTTCTCAGATTTTTTTTCTTTCAATGGATTTATGTTCCCTTTTCAATCTTCTTAACCAACCTTTCCGTAAAAACATGAATTTATGCATATATAATATATTTATCATTTTTTTATGACAACTTCATTACAAATCGCACCACTTTTTCCATGATTAACTTCCATTTCTGTTCTCTATTTGTTTCTTGCATCCTTGCCATTCGTAAATCTTGACATAATTCAAATGAAATTTCATTTCTATTAGACATTGAAATTTTTTCTTACCTACTGTATATTCATTTCCCTTATTGAACAAAAAATTTTTTTAAAAATCCCGCTCACTTCGGTCCCTTGCACTGTACTATTTTTTTGCTGTTTAAATTTTGATAAACTGATCATGTATTGCATGCCTTGGATGTCCAAGAATATATTATTATTATTATTATTATTCGCCAGAAGTGTCTCGCTAGATTCCTGTATGTTTGTGGAAATAAACTGCTGTCCATCGTCTTTTCATTCGATTGGACATGCAACATGCATAACTCTCTCACCTTTCGGTGATGAGACATCTCCCATCTTTCATTCACAGTTACACACGCCTGTGTTACTTACGAATCAATCCTGGTAGTGGTGGGTGTTTTCAAGCACACCGAAAGAATCTGGGCACTCGTTTCGACTTGGTCGACTATCGCCCTGTGATACTGATTTCTATTTTTTATTCTGCTTTTGTCATCATGGTTGTTGTTAAATCAAAAACAAAACTTTGTTCTAACACTAAGGATACTCGAGGATCCGGTGAGTGTAAAACAACCGGTAAAAGCCGTCCTACGGTTGAATCGAATAGTTCCTGTGGAAATCCTAAGTGTTCTACTACTGTTCTCGAAGGAATAGAATGCACAAACTGCTCCGTATGGTATCATTCACGCTGCTCGGGTTTAACCGCAACGGTTTTGACTGAACATAGATCTAATTCCACCAAACCTTGGTTTTGTAGCGCGTGTACTAATCTCCCTATGGCTCGAAGTCTACTGCATATGATAGATCAACAGTCCAAGACCATCATTACCCTCGAAGGCCGTCTTCATAAACTTGAAAATATGTTTAACGAACAGCATACTACTTCAAGCCTCGCTGTTGTTACATCAGTTTCACCAGCACAGAAGTCAGTAGTTAAACCCCCCGTCACGCAGGCCCATCCCATCCATGTACAACAAAAGATCAGCACAAAGCTATCTAGTGTTGTCGCTGGCAGACCCAAACCGCTAAACGGCACAAGCATCAATAATGCTTTGACCGCGCAAGCTTCTAGTCTCATAACAGTGACGTCGAAGGTTTCGGTAGCACGAGCGGAGGCACTTACCGTGATTTGCTCCAATGTCCCCGAGACTGATTCACCCAGCTTCATAGCGCGTCAATCTGAAGATGTGGAACAATGGAAAAAGTTGTGTCATGAGCTAAGTCTTGACATAGAACCGGCTAGCATGGTCCGCTTGTCACGAAACCAGGAATCGGCACACGTTGTGAGCCATGATTGTTGCGCATCGTGTTAAAATCGTTAGCAGATGTTGAATCCATTCATCTATCCGCTTACATGCTTCGAAACAGCTCGTCCCCAATCCGTATATTCCCCGATATATCATGGGCAGATAGGCAAGCAAAAAATCAAGAGAATTACGATTGGAAACACGAAAGTGACAAAAAGAGCATCGTTGTTCATGGCGTTCCTGAACTGAATGATAGTGATCCTAACAAAAACACCACTCATGATTGCGAACAGTGGCGCTTCTTACAGCAATTGAGTGAAATTACCGATACCTTAACTACTTCCCTGAAGCGTTTGCCAGCTTCTCCCAGCTACCAAGGATCTGGTCCTCACATACTTAAGGTCACCTTTCAATCTGAATCTATGGTGAATGACGCTTTGCAACAATGGTATCGACAAAGGCATTGTGCTCCAGCAGAAGTTCGTCTTCGCTCGGCCCTGGAAAAGCGGATTAAAAGTAAACCGCGATTGACGCCACCGCTTCCACTAACCGAAACGAATGTGGTGCAGACGGACTCGACATACCCAAAAAACTCACAAGAGCCGATCCAAACGGGATCGGCGGTCTAGATATTCGTATAAATGATGCTGCTCCTAACCTTACGCGTGAGGGCTAAAACTGTTTCTACACGAACGCGCAGGGTTTACTCAGCAAACTTGCAGAACTACGTTTGAGGCATGCTGCTCGTCATTTTGACATAATAGCTGTATCCGAAACGTGGCTAACCTCTTCGATCACTGACGCCGAGGTTTCTCTCACTGATATGTCCATTCTCAGGAACGATCGTCCAACTAAAGGGGGCGGCGTCCTTTTATACTATAACTCGCGTCTTTCCTGTGAGATTATATCGCATCATCAACTTAACGTGGTGGATTCATTCTGGTGTCGCGTGCAACTTAAAAATAAGGACTGTGTTCTCGTTGCGGTAATCTATCGTCCTCCGAATACTCAACATTCGATGGATAGTGTCCTTATGGCTTCCGTTCGATTCGCCCTATCACTACCTCACAGTCATGCCTTACTGATGGGGGATTTCAACTCTCCCGAGCTTTTCAGCGAACCTATCCCAAATACGTTCGCCGCGGATTTGGATGATCTTATCAGCAGCCATCCTTTGTACAATCACGTGAAGGTTGCTACACGTTTCCGAAGTAGCGACTGTCCATCTTTGCTCGATCTGGTGCTGACTAACGAAGAGCTGATGATAGAAGAAATACATTATGAACCACCCCCAGGGAAAAGTGACCACGTCGTCCTGATATTCTTTTTCGTTTCCCACGCTGAATTCCTCGACGAAGAGGTAACTCTTGTCCGAACCGTCACAGACTACAAGGCTTTTCAAGAAATCATTGCGGCCAACAATTTTGACTTTCTGCTAAATGACGATCCTGAGCTTGCCTGGTCCAGATTTGTCTCTCAGTGGCATCTTCTATTGCATTAATCATCGACTTCGGCCGAATACAAAAGACGTATCCTGCAGACGTTCATTCGTAGTAGAACTCGCAAGTGGATTAAGTGCAGAAACACTGCATGACGTGCGTTCCGATCGGAAGAGTGTGTGCAAAATTGGGAAATTTATCGTCAATTACGCAACCACTGCACGTCTCTAGTGCGTCAAGACAGGCTGGACTACCAGGACAAGTTGACGGCACGATTTCTTGACAACAGAAAACTGCTTTACCGTCTTATAAACGATAAACGAAAGGTGAAAAATGGTATCCCGCCTCCGAAAATTGAAGGTGGTTCTACGTCGACTTCTTTAGAAGCCGCGAACACATTAAAGGATCACTACATGCCGGTTTTCCAGAATTGTTCACCATCCTCATTAAATATCATCACAACACCACCTAGACTCTCCACCGTCATATTCTCCGCTGAGAGCATACGCAAAACGATTATGCAGCTCCGGGACAACGCATCTTCGGGAATAGACCGGATAACGCCGAAAGCATTACGTGCGGTCGCCGCACATATTTGTGAGCCACTTGCTGTCTAATTCAACGCTTGTTTGATACCTCGCGTGTTCCCGAATTTTGGAAACAGGGTATTATTACCCCAATCTATAAAGGAGGAAACCGCAGCGACCCCGCGAATTACCGTCCAGTCACCTTGCTCCCCGTGCTTTCTAAAGTCATGGAATCGACCGTGTCCGACGAGTTGATGACTTTTATGGAGAACGAAAACGCGGTCGCTGTCGAACAACATGGGTTTCGTCGCGGACACTCCTGTACGACAAACCTGCTTTTGGCCCGGGACAGCTGGACCAAAGCTGTCGACGCAGGCTACGGTGTTGATGTAATTTACGTAGATTTCTCCAAAGCTTTTGATAGCGTAAACCACGCTATTTTACTACAAAAGCTTGCTCTTCTTGGAATCGTTAACCCACTTTTGTCTTGGATAGCCGAATTTCTCCGCGCCAGAACACTCCACGTTCGCGTCAGAAAATCACTTTCTGATTGTTTTTCAATAAAATGTGGTTTACCCCAAGGTTCTGTACTCGGCCCGCGCTTGTTCTTGATGTTCATCAACGATATTGGTGCATGTGTGAACTCACCGTTTTTAATGTTCGCAGATGACCTCAAACTCTGGCGAATCCTCTCTTCCCCAAATGACTGTGACGAATTGCAGATGGACCTAAACTCACTTAATAGTTGATTACTGTAATATAATATATAGCAGTATAAATAAAACCGATACCATCCTTTTGGAAAAAGTACAACGTACTTTTACCAAATCAATCACCGGATATAGCTCGAATCAATCATATAGAGAAAGATGTACGCAGCTCAAGCTAGAACCACTATGGTTCCGTAGAATTAGACACAACCTAATACTGTTCTTTAGAATAATATCTTCTGATAATATAGATATAAATTCGTCTATTCGCTTCCGACAAGGTTCTAGATATAACTTAAGAAATCAAGATAATCTAGTGGAATTACCTAGATCCTGTACGAAAGTAAGAAGTAACTTCTACCTAAATAAATACGCTAAACTCTGGAATATTCTTCCGAAAAACATAAGACTTTGTACCTCACTATGTGATTTTAAATCACATCTGAATTCATTTCTCACAGTTGAAAAATTAATGAAACTTCTCAACCTAGATGTCTCATTAGATGAACTATACACTCATGACATTGCTGGATATTAACAGTGATATCAGTTTTTCAACTTTCATAGTGAACAGTTACTCCGTCCCTTAGTATCTATTTTCCAGATTACCTTTTCACATCCATATGAAGAATTCCGATCCACAAACGAGTCAACACTGGGACGCCAAATCTTCTACGAATACCCACGAAAAGACACTCTTCATTTAGAACATATATTCGACAATAATAATGTGTTCCAACTAAACATTTTTGAAGATTCTCTCTCTTCGAGATTCCTCGCATCTTCGATATTCCGGTCCATCGTTCTTCAATATTCTTCGTATCATTTCTCCCCTCACCCAATTTTCTCTTCATACAACAACTGCTCATATATTGAATTTTCTGTAAAACTGATTGATTATCATTTACCTGGACCATTTTAACGAACAAAAAATTATCAGCACTATGACCTTGAAAATGTGAATAATTATTGTCCATTTTTATGCTTTATGTATACAAACAACTTTGATAATTATCGATCAAGCTTAGCATGCCTTGGAGTTCCAAGAATAAAATATTTATTTATTTAATTATGAACCAGCTACCTTTCAATCCACGAAAATGCCGATTTCTCCGCATTCGCCACCCCGGTGAACCTAGGTATCAACTAGGGGGCACCGAAATTTCGGTAAGTATGCAAGAGAAAAACCTCGATATACTGGTTCAAAGTGACCTCGGGTGCTCTGCTCACTGTTCATACGCTTCCTTAGTCGCGAATCGAAACGTAGGCCTTCTAAAACGAGTCTTTGGTTCTTTCGACCGCAGCCTTTCCCCCTCACTTCTTCACGCGTACGTCAGACCTCACCTAGAATACGCCGTGTCCGTATGGTCCCCGTGGTTAAAGCGCGATATTCACGTCCTGGAACAAGCACAACGGAGATTCACCAAAATCGTCAAAGGGCTTAGTTCGATGAACTATGAAGATCGCCTGAAGGCACTTAATTTGTTCCCCATGAGTTACCGCTGCATACGAGGGGATCTGATTTCGGTTTTCCTGATTTCCAAGAATGCCAAACACTCGTGCCTCAGACTGCTTTCGATGGCCCCTAGTTCCGGAATCCGGGGACATGTCTTAAAGCTTGCCCACCTACCAAGTCGGTTAAACTGCCGAAAGTTCTTTTTCACAGTTCGCACTCCTTCTTCCTGGAATGATCTACCGTCTTTTATTGTAACCTCTCCTTCCCTTGCTATTTTTGAAGAACGCCTTGACTCTTACCTATATCATTCTCAGAAAATTTGAATTTAACTTCGCACATTTCTTTTTGTTCCCGATGCTGCACCCATTTTCTCTTTTCCAGACCTACATACGAATTGACGCCAATCCATCCTCCCCTGTATTGACTACCCTGTGTTTCCTCTGACCCCACCATTTACGGAACTTTGGTAACCAAAACCCAATTTCATGGACTCCACCCGACCCCCTGTGCTGACTATCCTGTGGTTCTATTTTAAGCTCATAGCTTTTTGTACCAAAATATACTATTGACTATTGACTATTGACTATTGACTATTGATACTGATACTGATAGAATACAGAGAGAAATTTTGCGATCTTTGTGGCGGCAACATTAGGAGTTAAAACCGATTGTTTGAGCGGAACCTCCCGATGAGTAGGGATCTTGGACTTCGTAACCATTTTTGTACCAGAAGAGTTCGCATCAGAAAAGTGTTTTGAATTTTGTAGGCGCTTGTGTACAGGTTGATCATCACCGTTTTCGGTTTGCTGTCTTTCTATAACCGGGGAAGAGACATGATGTTCACAAGTTCAAGTTCCACAGGGCTGAAGGCGGA
This sequence comes from Atriophallophorus winterbourni, assembly GCA_013407085.1. Taxonomy (NCBI): domain Eukaryota; kingdom Metazoa; phylum Platyhelminthes; class Trematoda; order Plagiorchiida; family Microphallidae; genus Atriophallophorus; species Atriophallophorus winterbourni. The sequence continues at coordinate 51,763 of JACCGJ010016149.1, read as the reverse complement.
TAAAAGTCAATCACGTACAGATTTCGTTCGACAGTATGCGGTTGTCAACCCGGCAATTCTAATTTGAATATACAAGAATCAAGATTTATGTGATAAAAAGCTAATGCTTTACACGTACCATTGGATGACAACTATTGCGAAAAACATTTAATCAAAATCACATTTTTAATGTTTTTCTGGGTTCGTGTTGCTTCAATACACCGGGCCAAATTCAGGGTTTTGTTTGACGTATGCATCCAATTTCGATTTGAAAACATTAATTGTCGTTGCATTCACAACATTTTGCGGTGGCGCATTCCATAGAACCACTAAGTTGTATGATGTATTGATTCCTTCCGTTTCGGTTGGAACACTGCCGTCTACCACCCCAGCCGCGAATGTGTCGCACTCATGGTACTTGGTCTCGGTGGACAATGTCTAATGTCTTTCGGTAAACCACGTTTTGCTATTTTCCATTCAAACTTGACAAATTCAGTTATGTCGCTAGTTAAAAAGGTAACCCGGCAAGTGTCAGTGATCACAACATTAGAAATATTAAGCAAAGACGCAATGTAACGCCACTGCTTGAAGTCATGATCTGTTGTTTCCTGTCCCGATGCTTCAGTGGTATTTTCTGGTACCCTAAGTAGAACCATACTCCGCGATACTATTTTTCCTCAGTGTTTGAGGCACCATTCCGTTCCCACCATGGCACATCAGGATATATCCGGCAATTTGAATTCGGATCCGTCTTTAGTCGATACGAATTTGGCAGTATGCTATCGATATCAGCATCGCACTTCAGTGTAACTCTTAGTAACCGAGGTTGATCACTATGAGGTGAGGTGGAATGGCGAGTTAGACGAATCAATTTGTCAGGAGTAACATGTTCAATTTGCAATTGTTGACAAATTTTAGACCATATATCGAGGTCCTGTTTGTGTTTTCTATCTAACAAGCTCTCGCCGGACTTTTCAACATTCGTACATTACGCTTAACGAATGAGAATGCTTGTCGCGTGTCCGGTCTTTCTTCATAGAATGTGAGGCTTTTTGATTTAGGTTTAGTGTGGCGGGCTCAGATTGTGTAGCGGAGGTCGACCGCAAAAGCATTTCTCTGTATGATTTTTTGACCAACGGGGGTGTTTCAGTTGGTGACGAATCGGTGCAGATAACATTAAGCGAAGTATTTTTCGTGGCAGCTTTGGCCAAAGAAGCGTTCGACGTAGACGGTTTCTGCTTCAAGGCCTTTTCAAGTATCACTTCAGTTCGTAAGGTTTGCAAATTCTTGTTTCCAGATATCTGAAAGAAATGTAGGTGTTCTATTCCTCAGCACAGTGAAAGGTCTTCGATTCAGGAAACAATGCAATAAAATGCGGGAACAATGTATGATGTAGGTATTTACTGCAGAGTCATATACTGCACGTGAGGTAATATGCCGTCAGGTGGCCTATGCCTAGACACATATGTGAGAGAAAATGATACAATACAAATAAATGTTTTTTTTAAAGTTTTATTAGAAAATGTTTTAATATAGGGTAGACCATTTAGCGTCTGTTTCTCTTTTAAAGCTTGACACGCTAGGGAGGTTTAATAAACTATCTACGAGCTTATTCCAGTGGTTGAACACACGGTTGTTAAAAAAAGGACCACGCACAAGCAGAATGGGTTTACAATTAATAAGCTTCATTGAATTGCCCCTTGCATGTGTTTTCCGGGCAAGTTTCAGTAATATTGTCACCAGTGAGACCCTTTAGAATCCTAAAGACTTCTATTAATAGTCAATAGTTTATTGTGGTAAAAAAAATGCAAGCTTAAAAATAACCACATAATGGGTCGAAATTAAAAGTGATTGTTATGGACGGGGATAATGGGTGCGTTCTTGGACTGTTGAAAGGTTATGGTTCAAGCCAACTCCTCATGGAGGATGAGTCGGCTTTAAACAAGATTCTTGGGAATTCGGGTACAAAGCGGCGTCTCCAGCACCACTCGGCGTTTGTTCGAGTCAGCTTCTCTAGCTTTTGCACAACCATGTGCGACCTGCAAGGCAGCAGGGAGTTGCCTGAAAGTGGTGGTCTACCAAACTCTGTTCCCGGTATTTCCTCAAGGTTTTCTCCCGAAGCCTTTCCCGCGATCGGGTATCCCACAAGGCAGCGGAGGTTTAAAATCAGGGTTTTCCTTCCCTTATATGAAATGCCCTCCCAGGCTAACGAGCTACATCTGCCCGAAGCAAACTGATTTTCAGGCGCCAGTCACTCACCTTCGCCCCTACTCCTGTTGGTAGAAGCAGTTCCACCGGGCTCGGAGTGTCACTCGTGCAGGCCAGAAGCTGGATTTGTTGGTCAGAGGCTATTTGAGACGCATGCCATATGGGAGCATTTTAAAAACAGTGAGAGCTTATCCCCACTGCCACTCAAGTATATTGCCCAATGGTCAGGCGAAAGATGAAGTGAAGTTAAGGGTCGATCGTGCTCGTAATGCGTTTATGCAGTTGAAGGGCACCCTTTGGCGCAAGCCCGGGATCAGCCTAAAAACTAAGACCCGCGTTTATCAAGCAGCGATCCGCCCTGTACTGCTTTACGGATGCGAGACATGGCCTTTAAGGTCACAGGCTGTACGCACATTAGAAGTGTTCGACCATTGGTGCCTCAGGGTAATCTTGGGCATCCGATATACTGACCGAGTATCTAACGCAGCCGTACGAGAGCGTTGCAGCGGACTATCTCCACTTTCCGCTCACATACAACGGCGAAGGCTGCAATAGTTTGGCCACGTCCTCCGAAAGGCAGACACAGCACCTCCAAAACTCGTCTTCGACCCCAAACCCGTTCGCACCTGGCGACGGCGGCAAGGTGGTCAAGTGAAAACCTGGCTGTCAACTGTGAAAGAGGATGTAGAAACCCTGGGTCTGCGTACCGTCTACGGAGTTCGCAGGTGGGAACGATACTGGATCACGATCTGCAACGATCTCGCCTCCGATCGACGTGCGTGGGCTGGTGCGATCAGAGACAACAATGAAGCCGGCTAATCCACCCGTGGAGCCAGCCGCACAAAAGTAAAGTAAGGAAGTACGAATGTGCAATCGTGCAGTACTCTGTGCTGTGCGGCTAACACCGCGCTAAATTGATTGGCCAGAGGTAGTGAGTTGCATGCTGAAACAGGCTGGAGTCTCACTACCATTTCCTGTTCTTTTTTCTTTCTCATATCTGTCTAGGCCTGGGCAACCTGACAGTATCTTAGCCCACGTGCAGTCTCTGACTGTGCGGCACATTGTCTGGATCTTTGATTCGGTAAACCACAGATTGCTTGCAACCAAACTTGGTTATATGGGTTTGGATGGTCTTTGAAGAAATGGATAATAGGCTTCTAAAGCAATATATTCTTTTGTGTCAGGATAGGCAGTATGTATTCGGCGAAAGTAAAAGTTGTTGGTGGAGTCCCATAGTGTTCCGTACTCGGACCGCTACTTTTCCTCATTTTCGTCGATGATTTGGCAGCGTCACTTAAGTGTCCTGCTATATTTGTTGCGGATGATGTCAAGTTTATCGGATCACTTGATGAACAGGATCTTCTTGAGGATATAGAAAAGGTCATCAGGTGATCTTCTACATGGGATCTACCAGTTAACTTCACTAAAAGCTATCTCTTGTCTAAAGTCATTAAGAACACGTTCAAGGTTTGTCCACGGTTTGCGTTAACTCGGTCCTAGTTTATCAGCTATAAAGAGGAAATTAAAAAAACGAGTGATTGTTTCCTTCCGTAGTGACATCATTGACTTAAACGATGTATGTTAGGTGTTGTGAGGTATTCATTATTGATTAAAATTAGGATGAATTGGATACCTATTTCGGACTGACTATTGAATAATGGACGCATACATATCCAATCAGCCTGCTGTGTAAGCATTGGCTAAATTTTATTTTCAGTAAACTTTCGTAAACGCATTCTTCCTTATGCATTCAGCTTGAAAGCAGTATATCTTTATCAGGTTGTAGTGGATAAATGCAAAAATATAACAGGAAAATGGTATAGTAAAAATAGACAAGGAACGAACTCACGATAAGTGAAGATTTAATGTCCAATGCAAATATCCACACACAAAAATATTCCAGCTCCAAACTCCGGTGTGTCGCGTTGATCAGCAATTATAATTGACGAAGTCGAAAAATGTGCGACAAATCAATTATGCTGTTAACCGTCGTGATTCGCAAACACGCAATAACGCAGCACCACGAAAATGAAGCAGAAGAGGAACGCGCGCGGTAAAAGTATATTCTGGAAAAATGGTTGATTAAAACAACATTGATGGAAATGGAAGTACAATTGAAAAGAAAGTGAAATTACAAAATGCTACAGAACTCCCTCCCTAGAGCGTGAGTCGACTGATGGGCGCTCGATACACCGTTTAGGGCATGTATTCAACCAGTCTTGCGGTTACATACAACGGTTAAGTGCCGATTTGGGAGATCGTTAAAGTTCGTCACAGGTTGTGTGGGTGGGGTCGAAGTGGTAGCTTCTTGTGATGACATTCGTTCAACGTAAGCGGGTTTGAAGCGATCGATGCTAAACTTGTCTTTAATACCGTTGCGTAACCGAAAGTGTTACTTTGGTCTTGAGCGGTAGGATGCTGGTTCAGCTTCGCCGGTAGTGCGATTGTCAAGTTCCCTTTTGCCAGTCTGACTCAGTGTGAAGCTAAATTCGCGTTTTCCTGCTTTCAGCTTTTTAGGCGGTAGCCTGCGAGCTTTAGCAACATTTCGGGCCCTTTAGTGACGATGTGATGATGAACATCGTGGGTAGGTCGCTCAGTGTATGGTGCTGGGCGTGTTAGGGTCGGGAAGTCGCGCAAGACAGCTGTAATTGGCATTGTTAGGGACGAAAATTCAAAGACCAGTTGAGGTGATGGAACATAGTTTACCGGACACGTTTAGTGACGTGCTATTGTTGTGTAGCCGTCGGTGTTGGAGATCGACTACGAGACTGTATTTCGTCAGGAAATCGATACCGATGATAGGCTTCTGTACATCGGCTATCAGGAAGACGAAGGGGAATTCACGTCTGAGTCCGTGATCGAGTTTTAGAAATTTCTAACTGTAGGTCGAGATTTTCGAATCACTATCCGCCTGCAATGTGATGCTTGAAGGACGGAGGTCGAGTTTTTCCTAACTACGCGGCATAACGCTTACCTCGGCACCGGTGTTCACGAGAAAGTGAAGCCTACTTCGGTGTAGGCAACCGGGTAGTATCATGCCTACGTTCAACGATGACGATGATGACAACGCTTTGTACCCCCCTTCTTGCTTTGTACATATCATTGTTTATGTTGAACGGCACCATATATGTATCAGATTGTGCAAATATAATAATAATAATAATTCCTTAGTGACATCATAGACTTGAACGATGTATGTTGAGTGTTGTGAGGTTTTCATTCGTGATTAAATTAGGATGAATTGGATACCTATTTCGGACTGACTATTGAAAAATGGACGCATACATATCCAAGCAGCCTGCTGTGTAAGCATTGGCTAAATTTTATTTTCAGTGGACTTTCATAAACGCATTCTTTCTTATACGGTCGGCTTGAAATTAGTATATCTTCATCAGGTAAGGTGGTAATATATAACAGTGAGAACCCGATCATATCTGAATTACAAACTTTGCTCAATACTGTGAACGGTGAATCTATTCTTCCAGTCCTCGAGTTCGTTTCCTTTTTGTCAAACCTCAGTTTAACTTCGCCTTTGTCTTGTGATCTCCGTTGCGATTTTTACCATCATCTGCACAAATTCTTAGCGTTTATTTTTCCCCAATTCTCGTCAACTATCGAAATACAGATGTTCTCTAAGAATGTTTTTCGTGTCTTGCGCATTATGTTTACTTTTTACACAAACCATTGGTCAAAAACTTTTCAAACACCACAAAGTAAGCTTTTCTACTACTAATGTTTAGTTCTTTTCTTCCTTTGCTGACAAACGAATCTGAACATACACCGCGGTTTGCTGCTGAATGTTTAGCTTTTATGTAGAGATAAATTACGGATAGAATTTCCATGCTGCATTATATTTGCAAATGTACCTCAAATGTAAAGGTGAGTATTGTAGCGGATAAGCCGAGCGTTACGTAATAAGAATCGTTATAAGTGTTGCTAATTAATGTAAGTGTATGAAATTATGTATAAATATATATAAATATATTTATGCAAGAGAATACACTATGTAACAACAGACTTACGAAATCCTTGTGTTGTCCACTCGGATTATTGCTAACAATGAATTTGACCAGTTATTTCTTCAGTGGGATAATTGCTCGTCGTAGATGGGACAAGCAGTGAATTACCGAAAAGGGAAGAAATATTCTAGGTCAGTAATCTGAAACAATTAATTAGTGGTTCGAAACCAGGCAAGTTATCAGACGTTCACGCTGTAGGAAGCGCAAGTGTGTGTTCAGTTGATTTAAACAAAACGACACACGGCATCATGATGGAAAACGTTTATGAAAATAAACTTACTTTTGGAATTATTAAGGAATTATATCAATTGGGAATAATTCCTACATAACTCCCCCACCTAGAGCGGTGGCTGTTCAGCCATGCTCGACATCCATCTACGGTGTGTACCGACGGGGTCGTGCCACGGTACGGCCAGTGCGTGTGCGCGGGGCGTCCGTGTCGTCGGTTGTCACCGCTGTCCGTGAATGCAGCGGGGTTTCCATCATGGGTTGTGTTGCTGGCGTGGACGGGGGTGAAATGCTCAAGTCCTCGCGCATCGGCTGCGTATCTGGAGTCGACAAAAAGGGAGACGAGGGAAAAGAAACAAAGGGGACTGGCTGTGAAGGGATAGTCACAGTCGTAGGGGGTCCTCGGTCTGTATTCGATTCCATGTACGCGGGCTTCAATCGGTCGATGCTGACTGAATCCGGGCGGCCGTTGCGTTCAATGACGAAGTACTTGGCACTGCGGGAGATGACTTTGAATGGGCCGTCGTATGGTGCTTCAAGGGGCCGTTTTACACGGTCAACGAGCGTGAATACGTACGGGCACGACAGAAGATAATTGTCGACGTGACTTGTACGAGAAGTTACACGGGTAGGCGGAGCACGTATTTCTCGCATAAAGGCTCGGAGCCGGGAGACATACGGAGCTGTTTTAATCGCAGTCAGTGGTGTGGAGTCCGTCAGCAGTTCAGCGGAGAGTCGCAGAGTAGTTCCGTAAACCACATCGGCTGATGTGCAACCGATGTCCTCTTTTGCGGTATTGCGGATGCCGAGCAGAACCAGTGGCAGTTTGTCAACCCAGGATGCGCTGGATTCGGTTACGACGAGCGTAGCCTTCAATTGACGATGGAATCGTTCAACGAGGCCGTTCGCAGCTGGATGGTAAGCCGTCGTCCAAAAATGTTCGCATCCCAGTAGACGATTCAGTTCTGCGAAGAGGTGGGACGTGAACTGAGCTCCGCGGTCTGTTGTGATCTGGGACGGGACACCGTAATTCGCGATCCAACCAGAGACGAAGGTGCGAGCTACGGTTTCCGCGGATGTATCCACTAGTGGGCACGCTTGGGGCCAGCGTGTGAATCTATCGATGCACGTCAAAAGATGAGTGCACCCACGGGATGAGGGTAATGGTCCGACAAGATCAATATGTACATGCCGAAAGCGTCCATCTGGAAGTGGAGAATTTTCCAGGGATAGAGCGGGTATGGCGATGTACCTTACTACGTTGGCAGGCAAGACACTGTTGTGCCCAACAACGAATGTCGTTCCGCATGCCATGCCAAACATAGCGGTCTGTGATGAGTTTCGTGGTTGCGCGTTTGCTCGGGTGGGATATTCCGTGCAGGTGCTCGAAAATCCGTCGTCTGTAATCCTTTGGTACAAAGGGACGTGGATTTCCTGTCGATGTATCACAATGGATACGTATTCGACTGCCTGGCACTGGTAAGAGAGCAAACTGTAGGGAAGCTTCGGAAGTGATTTTTGAAAATTCCGGGTCGTCCTCTTCCAGGGCGGCGATTTCCTCTAAATCAATTTTCGCGATCTGGGAAATAGATGCACGTGATAGAGCATCTGCCTCGACGTTGCTGGGTCCCTCAATGTACCTGACGTCAGTGGTGAACTGCGCGAGGTAGTCCAAGTGGCGAGTTTCCCGAGGCGAGTAGCGGTCGGCGGCAGCGCTGAAGGCGTGGATCAAGGGCTTGTGGTCCGTGTAGATGGTGAATTGACGTCCTTCCAGGATGTGTCGAAATGCTTTACTGCTAGGTACATCGCAAGTAGTTTTCGGCTGAAGATAGAATACCTGGTTTGATCCGGTTGCAGCTTTCGAGAAAAGAAGGAGAGTGGTGCGCACTGGTCGTCAATGACTTGTTGTAGAACGGCACCAACAGCAACTTGAGAAGCGTCTGTTTTAAGCACGAGCTTCACTCTACTGTCCGTGGAGAGATGAGCCAGCGAAGTGAGCGTGCTGAGAGATGCTTTGACTGATTGGAACGCGGCGATAGCTTCCGTTGTCATGTTGAACTTTTTTGGATTTCCCCGCAAAAGATCAGTTAACGGTCTGCATTTGTCCGCGCATTTTGGTATGAATCTGCCGTAAAAGTTAATGAATCCAAGGAATCGACGTAGCTGGCGAAGAGACGTTGGAGTTGGGTAGTCTTCAATCGCCGATATTTTCTGCGGAATGGCAGTGATTCCACGAGAATCGATTGTGTGTCCAAGAATTTCCAGGGCTGGTCGGCCGAATTGGCATTTGGCCGGGTTGATTACGACGTTGTATTCCTGAAGACGTTGAAAAACCAGTCGAAGGTGATCCATATGCTGCTCGTGGCTTTCACTAGCGACAAGAATATCATCGATGTACGTGAAGGTGAATGGTAGACCTCGCATGACTTGATCGATGAAGCGCTGGAAAGTTTGAGCGGCGTTTCTGAGTCCAAACGGCATGCGAAGGAATTCGTAGAGACCGGAAGGTGTAGTGACAGCAGTCTTCGGAAAGTCGACGTCTGCTATTGGGATTTGATGATAGGCGCGCACAAGGTCGATTTTGGAAAAAATCTTCTTGCCGCGGGCGCTCAGGGAGAAATCCTGGATGTGAGGTATGGGATACCTATCAGGCACTGTGAGCTTGTTGAGGCCTCTGTAGTCACCACATGCTCTCCAGTCGCCTGATTTTTTTAAAACCATATGTAGAGGCGATGACCATGGGCTATTAGAGGGTCTAATTATCCCAAGTTGTAGAAGAAGAAGAAGAAGAAGAAAAGAACTTTATTCGTTAAAACGAATTTTCAGTTAATCAAAATAGTTTAAACACAGAATTTCAATACGAATAAGGGGACGTCAAACTTTGATGGGAAAATTTAAGATTGCCAGTCACATTCAAAATCAAAACAGTTTCGGTTCCGTCTGCAGGCATGTATGAGTTTTCTTTCGCATTATTCCGACCGGCGCAGCAAATTCCCCATCCTTCAAAAAATAAAAATATTGCGCAGCGTTTAAAGCGTGCGGGGCATCAAACGTCCTTTGTTTACATGTTCACGACATGTTAAAACGTTTCAAAAACAAAAGCTTCCGTGTTGACTGAAAAAATAAAAATGCATGAAAACATTAATTTTGAGCACGGCCGATTCAAAGGCCCCGCTCCAAAATGTAGCAGTTGCTCGAACTCCGCTTTGGCAGTGGTGAGCTTGTCAGGGGACAATCGTCGCGGTCTTGCGTTCGTCGCGGACCGGTCGTGAGAATGTGGTGTGCGATCCCGTGTTGGATGTCTGGCGTGCAGCGCGATGGCTGGCTAATAGCCGGGTAGTGTAGAAGCAGCATTGCAAACTTGTCGTCTGGTAGAGCGAGTTTCAGTCCGATCGAATTGATTGATGTCGCTTTTCCTGTGACGCGTACTGCGGATTTGTTGTCCAACAGTTGTTTGCGCTGAACGTCGACTATTAGCCCGGACTCCGTTAAAAGGTCGGCTCCGATGATCGGCTGACGAACGTCGGCGACGATAAATGTCCATGGGAGATTTCTGCCCAAACCGAGGTTTGGCAGAAGGAGACGCTGGCCATACGTTTTGATGCGTGTGCAGTTAGCCGCTTGTAGATTGACGCCAGTTGGGTCCATGCGGGTGCTTTCACTATGAGGTGGGATGACACTCACCTCCGCTCCTGTGTCAATTAGGAAACGTAGACCTGTTTGAGAATCATCAATGTAGAATAGGCGACTTACGGCGTGGCCAGCTGCAGCCGTCGCGATTACTGGCTGGCCTGCTCTTTTCCCGCCTTAGCTTGACTGGCATTGGGGAAAGAACAGGGCTGCACACAGTGCCTGGCGTCAGCACCAAACTGTTTATGGTACTTGCAGAAACCTGTGTTGGCAGCCTGGCGCGAAGCGTTTGCGCGGTTGTGTTGGGGACGACGTTTTTGCTGTTGAGGTTTACGCTGTTGATACGTCGTCTGTATTGACAGTGCAAGACGTTCGATTGCGTCCTCGATTCGAGCGAATCGTTGGTCCGTTGGGGTTTGTGGCGTGTCTTCGGTCACCACATGTACTTGGGCGTTGCTTGTTTGGCACTCATGTACCTTGTCGGCGGCGAGTGCTAATTTCTTCAACGATGCTTCGCTTTCTTGTATGGCTACGGAAGACCTCGTGTGAGCAGGCAGGCACTTGATCCAAAAGTGCATTAACACGTCGTCACTGACATTGTTGCCGCCAGCGAGCGTGCGCATATGCCGCAACAGTTGCGAAGGTTTTCGATCGCCCAACTCCGTTGTTGCATGCGAGTTGCGTTGGACGTGCCGAAACGTTGTAGAATGGCAGCCTTCAGTTTGTCGTAGGGATGGTCTAACGGTTTTGGATCCAAGACATCGATCACTTCGGATGCAACCTCTGTAGGAAGGTTGGCGGTGACCTTAGCAAACTTCATATCTTGTGATTTGATGCGATAGCTCTCGAACTGAGCTTCGACCAAAACAAACCACACTCTCGGGTTTGACATCCCGAAAGGTGGCAATCTGACGTTAGAGTTGATAGCGGCTTCGTCGCCGGACGACATAATGAATGTAAAATGAAGGGAAAAAAATTTGAAAAACGGGCTCACCAGTTTGTAGCGGATAAGCCGAGCGTTACGTTAATAAGAATCGTTATAAGTGTTGCTAATTAATGTAAGTGTATGAAATTATGTATAAATATATATAATTATATTTATGCAAGAGAATACACTATGTAACAACAGACTTACGAAATTCTTGTGTTGTCCACTCGGATTATTGCTAACAATGAATTTGACCAGTTATTTCTTCAGTGGGATAATTGCTCGTCGTAGATGGGACAAGCAGTGAATTACCGAAAAGGGAAGAAATGTAGCGGATAAGCCGAGCGTTATGTTAATAAGAATCGTTATAAGTGTTGCTAATTAATGTAGGGTATGAAATTATGTATAAATATATGTAATTATATTTATGCAAGAGAATACACTATCAGTATCAGTATCAGTATCACAGGGCGATAGTCAACCAAGTCGAAACGAGTGCCCAGATTCTTTCGGAGGTGTGCTTGAAAACACCCACCACTACCAGGATGGATTCGTAAGTAACACAGGCGTGAGTAACTGTGAATGGAAGATGGGAGATGTCTCATCACCGAAAGGTGAGAGAGTTATGCATGTTGCATGTCCAATCGAATGAAAAAAAAACGATGGACAGCAGTTTATTTCCAAAAATGCGAAAAAATGAAAAAGAAACTCTTTTTTGTGTTTCAAAATATTTTTCGAATATTTTTGTTTTTTTTATCATAAAAATGGGGGATTTAGTCTTAAGGGTAATGCTCTGGGAAGAGCTCCTGCCACCGTTCGTCCAGCCCATGTTTGAACGCAATTACTGAAGTTGCCAAGGTTAGTTCTGCGGGAAGTGAGTTCCACGCGTTCACTATACGGATGCTAAAGAAGTGCGTTCTGGATTCGAGCCTGGTGTGCTGTTTACTTAGCTTAAAACTGTGCCCTCGTGTACCAACCAAAGGAGAGAACCGGAAGAAGTCATCGAATTCTAAACAACTTAGTCCTTTGACAACCTTAAAGGTCTCTATAACTATGTAACAACAGACTTACGAAATCCTTGTGTTGTCCACTCGGATTATTGCTAACAATGAATTTGACCAGTTATTTCTTCAGCAGGATAATTGCTCGTCGTAGATGGGACAAGCAGTGTATTACCGAAAATGGAAGAAATATTCTAGGTCAGTAATCTGAAACAATTAATTAGTGGTTCGAAACCAGGCAAGTTATCAGACGTTCACGCTGTAGGAAGCGCAAGTGTGTGTTCAGTTGATTTAAACAAAACAACACACGGCATCATGATGGAAAACGTTTATGAAAATAAACTTACTTTTGGAATTATTAAGGAATTATATCAATTGGGAATAATTCCTACAGTATCATCCATTTTACTCGAGAGATTCTAGGTTTCGGGTCTCTGCATGGAATAGCTGAGCGATTCCATTCAGTTGCCAGTGAGGTGAGCTTGTTTATTTCACATCAAATTTAAGGTCCTTCCACTTGTTCTTCATGCTATTTGTCATTTCGGTCTCACATCAGCTGATGCGGCACACGCCCCGGTTAAAATTCGAACGACTGTCGACAGTGAATGCTTGCTATCAATCCGAGAATTCGATCTGCTGGCGATTGTCTGTGCCGCGTTGCCTGTACTCGTATCTGAACATTGGAGCGCCAACAAGTTTCGTGGCTACTTAGCCTTCTGACGGAACAATTATGAAGAATGCAATGAAGGTTTTTAAACGGAGTCTGGACGCTCATTTAAATGATCTCCACAACGACATACCTTGAGGCCTTGTCTGTCCGATTGCTGTTGTTCTCGGATCAGCACTGATCCACTACACCGCATCGCGTACTAGCTTCATTTTTTTCCAGGTACGTTGTCCTCCTTGCCTTACTACTCCGTTCATTCCCTTCCTAACCACCTGTCAGTTTTACTTGTTTCCAGGTCTAACGCCACCCCGATGCCTCCGTATACTCCTGCTACCGCCTCGCAATATAAGGAAGGCGCAATTCCAAAGCGAGTGTGGCCCGCTATAAGGCCTCCCCGTCCCCGAACAGATGACACTCACAATTTTATTTCCACCACACTGTACATACCAACCTGTGGTTATTTTTAAGCTATGCTTTTACACCACAATAAACCATTGAACCATAATCTAGTGTCGCTTGTATGCAGTGTTCTTGACACCCTACGGCATGAACATTTGCATGAACTTCAGGAAGACATCACAAACGTAAGTTTCACGATAAAATTATTTTGGAATGAAAATGTTCATTAGCTTTTGAATAGATGCGCTTGTAATCGACACTAGTATCGTTGTATTTGTAACTACATTCTTTAATATTCAGCTATTCGCTGCTGGCTTAAAACTGTTCGAATCTGGGACACTTTTGAACAGTTTTTGTTCATTCATCCGCAAATATCACAGCCGTTGCAATCCTTTTCGGATTAATCGTTCGGTACGTTGCAACACTTCAGTTTTCATATCTGCAGGTTGTTTTAAATACAAAGTTTTCTACGATTTCTCGTGTGAATTTAATTTACAATCTCGTGGATTGGAACCATTTCGATCGAGTAAGTGAGCCAAAACTTGGATTCTCTTTATTTACTACTCTTGCTAAATCTTTTTGTCATCGATAGTGAGTTGCATCATTAAACGCACCGGAGTTTCATTACCAACTCTTTTCATTCTTATAACCGCAACATGAAAGTCTCATGGCCCATACACAATCAATAACGGTGCTGCACTTTACCGCGATCACAGCTTGTAGTTCCCTTCGTTCATTAAGCACTCGTCTGCGTGAATGAGTTGCCTCATGTCATTGGATCACTTGTCCACTCAATTGAATAACAATGGTGATATTTCTTCACCATTTGGACATCTAAATTTGCTCCATTCATGAATTTTTCGCTCTGATATTCTAAGTGTTTTAAGGCAATGTTTAGGCACCCAGCAGTGCACGGATGTGCAATCATGCAGTACTTTGTGCTGTGCGGCTAACACCGTGCTAAATTGATTGACCAGAGGTAGTGAGCTGCATGCTGAAACAGACTGGTGTCTCACTGCCAATTCCAGTTCTTTTTCTTTCTCATATATGTATAGGCCTGGGCAACCTGACAGTATCTTTGCCCACATGCGTCTGTGACTGTGCGGCACTTTGCCTGGATCATGATTGTGCTCTCATACCATACGATAAGGAGAGCTGCTACACGACTCTGTAGACCGTCGTTGTTTATGAGACATTGTGCTATCGGATGGTGTCCCTAGAGTAGAGAGAGGAGAAGTGCTCTACCCATCTTTCCATCTGCTGAGTTTTGTGGACAATTGGGTCACCAGATACAGACTTAATGGGAGCCGTTTTAAGTTTATTTGGGCAAATGGCTCTCTTGATCCCTTCATACAGCGTGAAAATTTCCGGTATCCGCAGCTTTTTGGATATTGAGGTTAATTTCAGATCAATAGTCGTTTGTACATCGCCTTGCAGTCTGTTGAACCTTATTTCTAGCTGCTCTTAGAAGTCGTAAGTTTTCATCTGTTGGCATACCTTTGAACCTCAAGAATGCTGTGCGTTTCTCATCCAACACAGCAGTCATCTCAGAAGCTTTTGCTTCGAACCAGTCGCTCGTTCGAGCTTTCTTCGGACCGAAAGGGGAAACTGCTACTCGCCATATGCAGATTTTTATCGATTCCCAGTTTTCTGAAGCCGATTCGAGTGGGGTTGTCATGCTGAACTCGGCTGTGAAGGCTTTTGCAAATCGCGTAGGTAGATTAGGTTCGCACATGCGGGTGACATCTATCCTAGGCTTAGCAGACAATTTGGTGCGGTGAAATCTCGTGTCGGAAAGCTTCAGTTTTGCACAGACCAGCGAATGATCAGTGTCACAGTCTGCGCTTTGATATGATCTGGTGAGAAGTACGTTTCCTATATTAGTGCGCCTAACAAGAATAAGATCAAGCTGATGCCAATGCTTAGAGCGAGGATGCTTCCAAGAGACTTCTTGCTGTGTTTTTGTTTGAAAGAAAGTGTTACTGACACAAAGTCTGAACTGTGTGCATAATTCTAAAAGGCGTTGTCCATTTTCATTGGTTTTACGTACACTGAACCTCCCGGGACAGTTTTGCCAAGACTCGTAATCTGCATCAACTCTAGCATTAAAATCACCCAATACCACTACATAGTTTCTTTGTGGCACGTCATTTATACCTCCGAAATTTGGCATTTATGGTCCTAAATAGACTATTGACTTTTTCTATTCTCACGCGCGGATGTGCAATCGTGCAGCATTTATGTGCTGTGCGGCTAACATCGTGCTAAATTGATTGGCCAACGGTAGTGAGCTGCATGCGAGTACACGCTGGAGTCTCACTACCATTTCTATTTCTGTTTCCCCCCTCATATCTGTCTAGGCCTGGGCAACCTGACAGTATCTCTGCCCACGTGCAGTCTCTGACTGTGCGGCACTTTGCCTGGATCAGGCTTGTGCTTTCATACATGCGAACCATTGGAGCTGCTCCTACCGTTATAGGAAACAACGGATCATGGTGACTTGTGCCTTCAATCTACTGGGTTTCTAACGGGTGGCATTTGTACGTTTATTATAGTTGTGCGCCCAGAAAAGCAATTTTTTTTATTTTAAACCCTCAGTGCTTCGGAGAATGTTGGTAGCTGTGTCCCGAGTTGATGTCCTGCCTGTCTAAATACCACATAAGCTACGATTTTGCGATCTGAAGGCGAATGTAATAATAAACTGTTGATCAAAATTGCGGTGCACTTCAGAAGTCAAGTTTTTAAAATATTCGAAGCTGGAGTCCCGTTGGGTGGATTGCACGTGTGTTCAAATTTGTTTCTTTCCTTCCTGCGATGTTGTATATCGGAAACATATCCTGTTTATGCGAAAGTTAGCTGTCCATTTCTAATTCCACTGGCGTACATTTCACTACTTTACTAAACAAAATCTATTTTGATTGTTTGGTAAATAACACATGCAGCAGCAGATAACGGTTAGAAGCTATAGCGGAGTCTTGAGAAAGTCAACTCCATGGGCTGTCTTAAGCAGTACGACAGTTTTTTTAGATCGCGTTGGTCATCTGAGCACCGCTTGAAGCTGGGAAGCTAGTCTGCGAGTTGACTGAAGCAGATGACTTGACATCTAACCTGTGTAGTTTGGGTGATCCTTCTCTGGTTGGGGCCCGCGCCACCACACTTCACAAGTGCTATTTATCCTCAGCTATAGATCATAATCGTGTTACTCGGCCGTCTTACTGCGGTTTTTCGCATGCTTTTTAATGTAGTAGCAAGAAAAGCTTTATATGATGCATTACAGTGAAATTCTCAAAAGCTGATGTTGGTTCACTCGTTTGCCAAACTTGATTGGTTGCATGTTTTATCCCAGATGTACGTAATTCATCCAAGTGTCTGTGTTTTGTCTGTACATTCCGTAGTGTTTAAGTCATATCCTTCCCTATCAATTTAGCATTTTAGTGTCATGGTTGTGTGGCTGTTAAGCATTTGGTGCTTGCGATCAGTGTAATGCTGTCCATGATGATGAGCCCCTTGTTGGAAGTAAGCACAAGTCCTCCTTGCTCTCGGAAGCCACTTATATTGATCATGGGCTAAACTTGATCAACAGAGACTTGAGACACATGCCATGTGAGCACTTCATTCGGTATATATTTCTGAGAAAACCGTAGCAGCTCGTAACCTGTGTTACCTTTGTCGTCAAGATGAAATGTCATTTTAACTCAAGAGTATAGTTTGCAAAGCGACAGTTCGCGTCATATTAATGCATGGTTGCGAAACTTGGACTCTACGCAATGAGTATATCCGACGCCTCCAACTATCGCGTCCATGTCATTATGTGGGTTAGCTGTTACCCTCGCATACGCAGCGATTCTCTCCGTAATAAGCTCTTTTTTAGTAATGTTGATATAGTGGTGCACATATATGGTGCACAGATGTGCAATCGTGCAGTACATCGTGCTGTGCGGCTAACACCGTGCTAAATTGATTGGCCACATGTAGTGAGCTGCGTGCTGAAACAGGCTGGAGTCTCACTACCGTTTCCTGTTCTTTTTCCTCCTTATATCTGTCTAGGCCTGGGCAACCTGACAGTATCTTAGCCCACGTGCAGTCTCTGACTGTGCGGCAATTTGCCTGGATCAGGCTTGTTCTTTCATCCATATACTATAATGTTGATATAGAGAAAGAGATCAACCTACACAGGCTACGCTGGTTAGGCCACATCTTTCGGATACCTGAACTTAACTAGTAACCTTTCTGAAGTCTGCACCATCTGTCTTCTGGGCTGGGGTCCCTACGATCTGATATCGCAGTTGCTAGTTAGGCCTCCGGATATGTCTCAAAACCGTCTTCCGTAGCGGTTTTGTATTAAGCATCTTGTAGTGTTTGCTTAATCTTGCGTGTTGCCAAGTGAAAAGCTATTATGATGCACGGCTGTGAACGCCGCAAGCAATCTCTTGTGCTGATATCGCTCAACTCGCTTTCGAAACTTGATTAAATACATTTTTCGGAGCATCCCAGTTTGTTTGTGGTTACTCTGAAATTTTTGCATGTCCCGCATATTCCTATTTTTAGGATTTTATTTTTTCACGGTTCTATGGCAATTATATATCTTTACACAATCTAATACAGATATGGTGCCTTTCAACAGAAACAATGAAATGTACAAAGCGACTAGGGGTACAAATCGGGTTGAAACAGTGAGAGGGGAACAGTGGGTACTTTTGTCCATTTACACATCATTTTTTTAATTTTTTTAATAAAGTTTTTGAACAACAGGAAAATGTCAGGGAGTAATAGAGATGATGCACTCTTTCCATTGAAGTCGGTTCATTGCCATCGTTGTCAATGTGTCGAGCCATACACTCTATGGCAATTAAGCATTCGGTAATGCTGTCCTGATGATGATGATGAATAAGAAACGAAATGTCGAAAGTAGTGTCTCATTCTCACTACAACCCCCGACTGTACCAGCTGTGAACATATGCGTTGCGTACGATAAAAGCCCGCTTCATAAAAATGGTGAATTACTGCTTTCGGTTAAGTGCCTAATATGTTTGATAGCTTCGTATGCTGCAACCAGTTGACGACTGAAAATGTCTCTTTCCGGTGGGAAGAAATCGTCATGAGTAAAATTCTTATTGTTCTCATCACTCCGGTACTCGTTACTAATGTTTTCCGTATATCTGCCTGGGTAAAGGCGACCTGACAGTATCTTAGCTTATGTGCGGTCTTTGACTGCGCAGCACTTTTGCGACATTAGGCTTGTGATTTTACTTACGTACACACACATTACTAATGTTCTTCTCCGATTGGAAAGTTTCAGACATCAATCGCATTTTGTGCACTCAATTCCAGATTCAACACCTTATCCGAACTTCTTCACGGACTACATTAGCGATCTATATTGCTGATTATACGCCAGTCATTTGAAACTACGGAGAATATGAACAAATGTGCAGCTAGATTGATTTTCTACTGCAAATAGGCTGTATGCCGGGATACATCAGAGTTTTACTACCACTCTTTATTTCTTATATCGTTCTAAGGCTGGGTAACGTGGTGGTATTTGAGCCCACATGTAATCTATGGTTGTGCGACTCATTTCTGGTTCCAGGCTTCTGTTTTTTACAAATGCATACACTAGGGTTACCGATGCCCTATTATTGTTTTTGCTGTGTAATGTTACATCATCATCATCCTCATGGACATCATTGCATCGGTTACAAGTACCATGTGTTTAATTGCTATCCATCCATGAAACGTTAAAATCCAAAAAAATTGAGGAAGAATGAGACCTAGAAAGCTACCCAACCTGTAGATTTGGCACAGCCACGTTAGGATGTCACTGTGAATGAGTAGAGCGGCATATGCATGACAGATTCTTTGCGGCTCTCACTGCTACGCAGCATAACAAGCTTTCATTGTCACCTTAATTGACAGCATACTGAATTAGTCAAATAATCCAAGAAGAAGTCTACATCAAGACCCCCCCAGTGAACACGATTTCGAGCCTTATCACTATGAACAAAAGCCACTGTGAATTCTGTTCACTTGGCCCTAAACCTGGGCGACGGGTCGCATCAACTGTAGCTAGTTTAGCTCGTGAGGTTTTTATCTTGATCCAAGTCAGAGTCTGGCCACTCTACAACCAACCCGTCGCGCTGAGACTGGACCTTAACGTGGTTTGTGTACCTTCATGACCCATTGAGCTATACTGGGTGGTGCCAGCAGAGCTACTCATTCCAGGAAGGTCGATGGATAGAGGTCAGACAAACTCAGTCTCAAGCCACTGCCTCGTGGTTCAAGCTTTTTAGCCAAAGGCTCCGGGTGGGGCCCCCTAACCTACCCCCTACTTCGGCCTGGGCAACCGGGTAGTATCACGCCCACAAGCAATTATGAAAATCAAGGTAAAAATGACAGATCCCGTGCTCTCACGCTCTCTGCTCTCAGGCTCTTTGCTCTCTGCTCAAAATGCTTTACATGATCTCACTGCATGCAAACTTTTTTAATAACTGTTTTTCGTTTTGTGGTTCTTTGGTTAGCCCTGACAGAACTGCAGCTTGTTCATCGCGGGTTTCCGAATTCAGCCACTTCGAATATTTTGCCTGCTTCGAATGCCTCCAGAGCGTTCTTCCGCCCACGCGTACCATTCAAATTAGCGGCGCTTAATCTACGGACTTTAGCTAGCATCGGACAGCAGACAGCTTTGGCTCGCACGCTTGATAGCCTCGAAGTCGATGTGTGCTGTTTGTCGGAAACACGCATGCATAACTCTAGCTCAGTTATACGATTGTCTAACCCTTCGAACTTACGTAAGTCACACTATCTACGTTTGTCCACTGATGACGATGCCATGGTATCTGGTCAAGCTGGTGTCGGAATCGTCTTGAATGAGCGAGCTGAGGTCGCACTGTTAGACTGGATCCCAGTCGACAGTCGCCTTTGTGCAGTAAGACTACAGGGTTCGTGCAAAAAGGCCGATTTCGCAACCAATCCCGCGACCTGTTTGTGGTTGCTGCCTATGCACCGACTAATTGTAGCTCTGAACTTGACAAGGATGAGTTTTATGGAAGATTACAAGTACTCATTAGACTTGCATCGAGGAGTGACATCGTTGTCCTAGCTGGAGACATGAATGCATGTGTAGGCCGTCTATCTTTAAACGAGCATTTCGTGGGTGGACGGTTTGGTCTCGATTGTCATCGTAATGACAACGGCGAAAGATTGCTTAGCTTGTGCTCAGAGCACAGACTGTACCTCGCCAGTACTAACTTCCGCCATTCGAAGCGTCACTGCTCCACCTGGAGATCTCCATCGGCGGCCTTGTTCACGCAAATTGACCATATTGCTATCAGCTACTCCTGGCGAGGGAGTGTGCAAGATTGCCGCTCTTACTGGGGCACCTGTCTAGAGTCCGATCATGCGTTAGTCTGTGCTAAGCTCTCGATGCGTTTTGGTGGGAAACGTAGAAATGTTAGGAAATGTTGCTAGGCTTAACGATCTCCCGGTTCTCCGAGGGTTTCAGGCCAATTTGAGTCTGCATCTGTCTACAGTTCCCCAAAATAGTATCGATGACCAATGGAGTGGGATTCAAACCTCCTTGGAAACAGCCGCGTTGGATAGTTGTGGGTTGACTTCCCGTGTAGCTCAGCACTGGGTTTCTGCGAATTCTCTCCAATTAATGGACCTAAAAACTAAGACGCGTGTTTATCAAGCAGCGATCCGCCCTGTACTGCTTTATGGATGCGAGACATGGCCTTTAAGGTCACAGGATGTACGCACATTAGAAGTGTTCGACCATTGGTGCCTTAGGGTAATCTTGGGCATCCGATATACTGACCGAGTATCTAACGCAGCCGTACGAGAGCGTTGCAGCGGACTATCTCCACTTTCCGCTCACATACAACGGCGAAGGCTGCAATGGTTTGGCCACGTCCTCCGAAAGACAGACACAGCACTTCCAAAACTCGTCCTCGACCCCAAACCCGTTCGCACCTGGCGTCGGCGGCAAGGTGGTCAAGTGAAAACCTGGCTGTCAACTGTGAAAGAGGATGTAGACACCCTGGGTCTGCGTACCGTCTACGGAGTTCGCAGGTGGGAACGAGACTGGATCACGATCTGCAACGATCTCGCCTCCGATCGACGTGCGTGGGCTGGTGCGATCCGAGACATCAATGAAGCCGGCTAATCCACCCGTGGAGCCAGCCGCACAAAAGTAAAGTAAGTAATTAATGGACCAACGTCGGTTGCTTTCTGCTGATAGCATATATGATGCGTCACGAAGGCTTATTAAACGTAAACTGGTTGCCAGTTTGAGAACCGACGGGGAAAGTTGGTGGAGTTCTAAGGCTACGGAAATAGAATCTGCGACAGCTGCAGGCAATTTCGGAAAATTGTTCCAACTCATCAGAACAACTGGAAGCGGGCGACCAGGCATCAGTGAGTTGATACGTGAGGCAGATGGTTTTCCAGTTTTTAACATGCACAGACGCATGGAGCGATGGGCAGAACATTTTGAAGCACAGTTTAATTGGCCTTCTGCACCCACTGATTTCGAGAATACGGAACACTGTACCCCATGGTCGATTTCTCTTGAGGCTCCGACTCAATCAGAGATTTACAGGGTAGTCCGGAACCTTAAGCGCCATCGGGCATCAGGTGCTGATGCTTTGCTTCCGTCATTGTTCAAAGATGGCGGTTTCGCTTTAGTTTGCGAACTTCAAGCGCTGTTCGCTTTAGTTTGCGAACTTCAAGCGCTGTTCGCCAACATATGGGCTAATGACCGCGTTCCGATCCCTTGGAGAGAATCAGTAATTGCTCCGATTTTCAAAAAGGGACGCGCGATTCCTGTGGAAATCATCGGGGTATCAGTCTCATTTCAGTAGCTCCTAAAATACTGGCGTCCATTCTGCTTCACCGATTAAGTACCAAACGGGAAGAGCAAATCCGTGATGAGCAAACTGGGTTTCGTGCCGGCCTAGGGTGCATAGATCAAATTTTCACACTCCGTCAGTTACTGGAGCAACGCCACACTTTTCGTAAACCATTTATCGTGGTATTCCTTGACATTCGAGCGGCATTCGATTCAATCGATCGTGAAAGTCTTTGGAACTGTCTACTGAGACATGGAGTGCCCGGGAAGTATTTTTGGATCTTGAAAGCATTATATTGCCAAACTTCGGGCAGGGTTCGAACGTATGGACAATTGTCGTCCTCGTTCAATATCTCCAGCGGGGTGCGGCAGGGCTGCCCTATCTCGCCGTTCCTTTTTAACTTCGCGATCGACGATGTCCTGAGAAAAGCTTTAGCTGGCCTGGTGGGCACAGGTGTTGAACTTCTGCCGGGTGAGCGAGCGACCGATCTAGAGTATGCCGATGACATCGCACTTCTGGGAGATGACCCTCATATAATGCAATAAGCCCTGAACCGCCTGGCACTTGAAGCTTCAAGGTATGACATGTGCTTTGCGCCTAACAAGTGTAAAACACTTACCCAGGATTGGAGCGGCTCTCTTCCAAACTTAACTATGTGCGATGTCAATCTTGAATTGGTCGACAGCTTTGTTTATCTTGGCAGTTGTATCTCCGCTGGAAGTTGTGTCGAGGACGAGATCTCACATTGTGTTCGCAAAGCGGGTGCAGCGTTTGCTAACCTTCGCCACCTGTGGCGTCGACGCGATGTTTCACTCCATACTAAAGGCCAAGTGTACAACGCAGTGGTGCGTGCTACACTCCTTTATGGCTGCGAAACCTGGTCTATCCGAGCGGAAGATGTCCGTCGGCTTTCTGTTTTTGATACCCGTTGCCTGCGTAGAATTGCTCGCATTCGGTGGCAGCATCGTGTTACAAATATAGATGTCTGCAAGCGGGTGTTAGGACCAGGTGGCCACGGACTGAGAGAAATGCTGATGCTTGCTCGCTTGCGATGGTTGGGACATGTTTTAAGAATGCCTACTCACCGTTTACCGTACCGCGCCTTATTCGCAGAGCCTAACAGAAGCTGGGAGAAAAGATCGGGTGGCCAGTCCATGACGTGGCGCGTTGGGATGAAGAAACTCACCGTAGCGTTAGGCTCAGTTAGGCGTATTCGTTTGCCTGGGTGGGGTCCAAAAGCTCCACCTACTAGTTGGTTGGAAACCTTACGCGATATGGCTACAAACCGAAGTCAGTGGCGCCAGTGTATTTTATTATGTGTGTCATAATTTTTTATTCGGTATTATTTTACATTAAAAAAAACAAAAATCGCATGCATCCAAAGGTTGTCACAGCCGGGGGTGGCAGTGGGGATGAGCTCTCACTGTCTATAAAATGCTCCCATAAGGCGTGCGTCTCAAACAGCCTCTGACAACCAAAGCCGAGCTCCTGGCCTGCACGCGGCGGAACTGCTTCTACTGACAGGAGAAAGGGCGAAGGCGGGTGACTGGCGCCTCAAAACCAGTTTGCTCCGGGCAGATGGAGCTCGTTAGCCTGGGAGGGCAGTCCATCTAAGGGAAGGAAAACCCTGATTCCAAACCTCCGCTGCCTTGCGGCATACCCGACTGCGGGAAAGGCTTCGGGAGTGAACCCTGAGGAAAAATCCCTGCTGCCTTGCGGGAAGACTTTTGAGTCAAAGGCTCCGGGTGGGGTCCCCTAAGCTAACCCCCTACTTCGGCCTTGGCAACCGGGTAGTATGTCGCCTACAACAAAAACCATGGAATCCACTTCATCCACAACTCGCTGTCAAAATCACGTTCGCTACATTACATCACATGCCGATCCTTATATCCCACGACCCTCATTACACACAAGCAATGAATCTCGTCAAGATGCCCTTTCCAGCTCGCCAAACACAGAACAGCCAATCCAGAGTGCTCACTTCCTGAAACCCCGTATGCCCTTCAAGCTAGCTGCATTCAACGTCAGGACCTTGAGGCAAACAGGACAACATGCTGGTTTAGCTCGTACACTAGAAACGATGAGAGTAGACATCTGCTGCCTATCAGAAACGCGCTTACACGACTCTAGTCATGTGATAAACCTATGCTCACCGAATAATACCGGAGTCAAGTTCCGTTTGCGTGTATCTGGTGATGAAGAGGCCCAGACAGCGGGACTTGCAGGAGTTGGTATTGCCCTGAGCCCACGCGCCGAGGCAGCCTTGATTGACTGGTTACCTGTCAATAGCCGTCTGTGCGCCGTCCGACTTGGTGGCTCATGCAAAATCAGTCAACACAGGCAGACCACCCGTGCACTTTTCGTCATCGCAGCCTACGCCCCCACTGACTGCAGTGCTGATTTAGCGAAAGACGAATTCTACCGAGGGCTAGACGAATTACTGCGTAAAGCACGAAAGTCGGATATTGTCATCCTGGCTGGCGATCTTAATGCCCGAGTTGGCCGCCTCTCACAAAGTGAACGACACCTCGGTGGTCCATATGGTCTCGATTGCGTCCGATCAGACAACGGTGAAAGCCTGTTGAGTCTATGCGCTGAGCACCGCCTATTTCTCAGCAGCGTCAACTTCAGACATTCCAAACAACGGTCAGCAACATGGAGATCCCCCTCGACATGACTCTGGACACAAATTGATCACATTGCGATCAGTTATCGATGGCGTTCCAGTGTGCAAGACTGCAGATCATATTGGTCGACCTGCCTATCATCAGACCACGCGTTAGTCTGTGCAAACCTAACTATGCGTTTCAGCGGATCGCGTAAGAAAAATATCACGAGGCTGGGTACGCTTAAACTATCAGATAGAGCAGTGGCAGAGAACTATCTAACGGCCCTATCTAATGCACTTGGACCCCATCCTGATAATATTGAGGAGCATTGGGCTCAAATCCAACGCGCAATGTATCATGCTGGCCTGGAAAGCTGTGGAACATCAAAGCGAACAGATTCCAACTGGATATCTGCTGCTACAGCCAAATTAATTGACCAACAGCGTTCCTTACCTCCGGGGAAAAGGTATGATGAACAGCGCAGGCAAATTCGCCACCAGTTGAAAACCAGCCTCAAAACGGACCGAGAATCATGGTGGGAAGAGCGGGCAAGCGAGATGGAAGCAGCCCAAGCAGTTGGCAACACCCGCAAATTGTTCCAGCTTATACGCTCCACGGGACCCCGAATGCCCAGCGTGAGCGCACTCATCACGGAAGCAGATGGGTCGTTGATTACCAACAGAGAAAGGCGAATGGACCGCTGGAGGGAACATTTCGCTAGCCAATTCAATCAACCGCGACCACTCTCTGTTGCTCAGCCTAGTAGCTCCACCACGCAGTGGCCGGCCCCACAGGAACCACCTACAGAGGCCGAAATTCGCTCACACATAATGAAGCTTAAACGACGCAAAGCCCCTGGTTTAGACGAGCTACCAGCCGAAATATTTGTTGAAGGTGTCGACGTTTTGTGCAGTGAACTGTCAGTGCTCTTCGGAAAGATCTGGAACGAGGAAACCATACCCAGCGCGTGGGGACCGTCAGCCATCGTCCCAGTATTCAAGAAAGGGTCGAGGAAAGTGTGCGGTAATCACAGGGGTATCAGTCTCATACCGGTGGTCTCTAAACTGTTCGCATCAATCATCCTGACCAGGCTTAACAGCTACCGAGAAGCAGAGTATCGAGAAGAACAGGCTGGTTTTAGAGGAGGACGCGGGTGTGTGGACCAAATCTTCACGCTCCGCCAAATTTTGGAGCAACGTTACCAATACGCACGCCCAACAATCATCGTCTTTCTTGACATAAGAGCAGCCTTCGATTTCATTGACAGAACCGCCCTCTGGGACTGTCTCATTCGCCATGGTGTCCCACCGAAGTACGTAATCCTGCTCAAGAAGCTGTACTGTCACACCACCGGCAGAGTCAAAGCCTATGGTGATTTATCCAAGCAGTTTACCATTTCCAGCGGGGTTCGTCAAGGATGTCCGATCTCCCCATTCCTATTTAACTTTGAGATTGACGATGTCATGAAAGCAGCAACAGCCCAGCTACCGAATTGTGGGATCGACCTGCTCCCCGGTCGACGAGTTATGGATCTGGACTATGCTGACGACCTTGCTCTCCTCGGAGAGGATGCTTGCGCCATACAAAGCGCTTTGGATCTACTCGTTGATCAGTTGTCGCTGTATGGATTACACTTCTCTCCGTCAAAATGCAAAGTGTTCCTACAGGATTGGACAGACCCAACACTTGATTTGACGATCGAAAACCATAAACTGGAATTGACTGACAGATTCACCTACCTAGGGAGCTGCATCACAACTGGGGGCGATATCGAAGCTGAAATCACAGCACGGATTGCAAGAGCACGCCATGCTTTCGCTGGGCTACGATATCTGTGGCGCCGACGCGATGTTGGACTACGCTTGAAGGGCAGAGTGTACCAGGCCACCGTACGAGCAGTTCTACTGTATGGCTGCGAGACGTGGACGCTGCGACAAGCTGATAGTCAACGATTATCGACGTTTGATCATCGCTGCCTGCGGAGTATAGCTCTTTTAAGCTGGCAACAGAAAGTCAAAAATGATGACGTCAGGAGGGCAGTCCTCGGTGATCGCTCTGTGCCACTCTCCGATCATATATCCATGTGCCAGCTGAGATGGCTGGGGCACGTTCTCCGTATGGATGAGCGACGCCTTCCTCGCCTATCTCTTTTTGCTCTCACCGGACCAGATTGGAAACGTCGCCGTGGCGGACAAAGGAATACCTGGCGGAAGACCCTCAAACGTCTAACAGCCCCACTAGCCATCGTGGGAACATCGCGCTTACCCGGGTGGGGTCCGAAGGACCGTGAAGACATGTGGCTGACAACACTCATTGTGATGGCACAAGAAAGGAACCAGTGGCGAGAATCCTGCCGTGCTTGTGTTCCCGTTTATCAATGACCCTCCCCCCTCCCTTATTCCAAAAAAGACAAAAAAAGATCAAAAGCGGCATTTGTAAACAGACAGACAAAAAAATAACCCTTTTTTCTTTTCATTTTTTTCTTTTTTCTCTCATCATGTACCTTCTTCATGGTATACTTGTTGGCACACCGTCTGTAAAGACTTGTGTGAAATAATAATAATAATAATAATGCGTGAACTACAAAACAAGCTGTTTTTTGTGCATTTGCTTTTGCGTATTCCGCTTGCCTGATTTCCCTTTTCCACGCGCTTGCTTATCTGCTTTTCCTGCTTCATATTGCTTAGCACTCTTTCTGGCTCCAGACTTATGCTTCATGATGATGATGATGACAACCAACCCATTTGGAGTTAGGGGTTGCAAACAAACTGTATAATGGAAAAATTATTTTCCATTCGCAATGCGTGATTAACTCGGCGAAATCGATGTCGGTTAATTTGTTTTTCGATATCTACATCGCTGCCAAAAATTCTATGATGGATAATTACGTTACGAATACGATGATGTCAAGGAACTCCTGCGATGGTGTGGACATGGTATGGTATGAAAGCACCAGCAAAGCGCCGTACAGTCAGTGACTGTATGTGAGCGAAGATACTATCGGGTTGCCCGATTATGGAGAACCTGTAGACGTCTCATTCGTTCTTCTGAGTGTCCAGGTTTCATATCCATGCAGCTAAACCGCGCAAAATGTTGTCCTAAAGACTCTACCATTGAGCTTTATAGGCAAGCTTCTTTGACGCCGCAGATTACCCGAGTTACTAAACGTTACTGTGGTTCGGGAAATGCTAGCTGATATCTTAGATAAACACGCTTTACTATTAATGCGACTACCCAAATTAGTAAAGCAGTCTACAGTCGCAAGTTCCCCTTTGCTGTAGCTTAGCGCAGCTTCGGTTGGATCAATATCCTGTAACAGAACTTTGAACCTGGAAGGTGCAAAACGGTTACTAAATGGTGGTACGATACTACAAAGTCCGTGTAACGTTTCTTGAGTGTTCGTATAGGAATAAAAAAAACTACGTCATCAGTATAATCTAAGTCAATAAGTTTCTTATCGCAGCCTAGCTGAATGCCAGCTGTCATTAAGTCTGCATTACATGCCTTCATTATAGCGTCAGTTACAAAATTAAACAACAATGAAGAAATCTGACACCCCTGTCGGGCATCATTAACCGTCGGAAAGTTGACTGGCAGGCTATTTTAAACGCTAACGCGCCCAAGAACTATAAGAATTGTTGTTGGCCTCCTTCGGTCGATGTCGACCATGGATGTACATCACAAACGCGTGAATGTTCAAGTTTTGCAGCTTATTGACTGGGGGCTGCCCAGCTTGATGCGGGCGGTAGCCGTTCAATGAGACCTGAAATTCTCTCCCACCGTCGAAAGCAGCCCCAGGCACTTAGCTCTACGCCAGTCAAGCCATAGCTTTTACCCGTATCTGCTGTTTCCCGTGTTATTTTCCTTAGAAGTGGAATGGAGTGTCCTCTCCATTGGTGCGTTGTAATGTACGCCAGGGCTGTTCAATAAGGAGAACTAGCTATTGCCCATGCAGCAAGTGCTCCCTCTCCACGGCACCACTGGAACCAAAGGAACAACTAGGCTGATACGTTTGGACAACGATGCCGTCGCAGGAGCTGGCAGGATGAAGTTGAATAAACTTCGATCTGCCTAACGAGACTCCGGATTGGTCCTCGAGGTTGACTCCTGAATTTTTACCATGATTGGATGTAGCCACAAGGCAGAGGTTTCAGATAAGAGTTTTCCTTCCCCTAGGTGAACCGCCTTCATGACTTACGAGCTCCACCTGCTCGAAGCATGCTAGACTTTAGGCGCTAGTCAGTCGCCTTCTCCCTTTCTCCTGTCAGTAGAAGCAGTTTCGCCGGGTCACACAGGACCACACGTGCAGGCAAGGAGCTGGACTTGGTTGTCAGAGGCTATATGAGACGCGTGCCATTGGAGCATTTTGGAATTGTGAGCCTATCCGCAACCTTGGAACATGTTACTAATGAGTAGTCACAAATATAAATCTGTGTGCCAAACGGAATAAACAAGAAAGCGGTGAGCGATGTTGCTGTCAAAATAGTTTTACATTGAGCGTCGTAGGCGTACAAAAGTCATCGAATGCGTAAACCAACTATTCATGCTGTGAAGGATTCTGAAGCATGGTCTCGGCGGTTAACGACAGTGAGTCTTTACGATTCCACGCTGCATCTGACTATGTGAAGTGCGGCTGCCTATGTGATATCATATAATCGGATTGGGCCCCGCAAAACGCATGAGCCTGGCTAAAGAGAATTCCCACTGTACCAAGACTCGGGTTCCTTTCTATAGGAATGAATTTGCACACAAGGATCAAACAAAGACGCTCGTTATCACCAGTTGTGCTCAATTATGTCTTCGACTGAATCATGGAGCAGGCATTAGCGGACTACCAACGATTGCAAGTTTTGACGAAATACTGGATGGAATAAATTGTTGACATTGTCGTTCTTGGTTAAAATGCCCAAATGCAACATACGCTTATTTACTCAATCAGTAGTTTCGATCCAAAAGTCAGCCTTGAGATGAAAGGTTTGAAGGCGAAGGCTATACGTCAGGATTTAATTTATCTTTTCAATAATAATGTTTAGAAAGTTGACCGTTTTCTAGTGACTTGGTTTAAGAATGCTACTCAATATTCAAACGGAAGATGAAGCAAAGTCAAGGGTTGATTATACGTCTTTTAAAGTCACAAAAATAAAAAGTGGTTAGTAGGGAGAGATTCGTCTTGTAGTGTTTCACGGGTAACATGTGGCAGCTCAAGTCACAAGATACACAATTGTAAGTCCGAGATACCGATCAAGTATCCAATGTTGTTCTTCAGATGCGATGTCATCAGTAGTACATTTGTTACGCAATGTATGGAAGCAACTACGCTATCGTTTATACTCACGGGAGAAAGATGCAATGGTTTGGCCGCATCATCATAAGACAGGCTTAGTCCTTATGAAACTCGTCCTCGACTATAAACGACAATTGAACACTTGGTTGTTAACTGTCATCATCGTCATCACAGACAGCAGTGCACAAGTAGCATGCACCGAATGCTAAGCTGCCACAGAACCATGATAAAGTAAAATCCTAAAAGAGGGGGAAAGGTGAGTTGCTTGGCATCGTCGACTATTTTCTATTTCGTTTGTTTAGTCAAGCACCAACGCATTGTCGAAGATCATCCGGTTGATTCTTGTGCTCTTGCTTTTGACGGGAACCAAGTTTGACTCTCACGGATGTGTTCAATTTGCTGTCACATCTAATTTTACCCAGTCTGACATGTGCGTTTAATTCAGATAGTTTGTCTCTGGAAGAATTCATGAGCGGACCCGCTAATCCTTCGATCCCCAACGGTAAGTTGTTGCACTTCCCCGGTGATAAACTTATAATAACAAAATTAACACCTATCATGCAAAATGTTTATTTGTTAAACAAACTTCTGAACGTTTTAAGGAATGGTATCAATATATCCTCACAGCGTTATCTTCCTAAATCTTCGTACATTCGAGTGTGATTTTAAGGCTCACTGAACCTCATCTTACTGTCACCACCTGATGAGGTAAACAGCCAAAAACCGGTAGTGGAGTGTAAGAGATGGGGATATGAGCACAAGAATATATTGGTAGTTTATAAGCCCCTCGCGTGCTTGACCAATAATGATCTTGACAGTTGGATGGGTCATTCATAAATTGATTTTTGAACATTTAAAAAGAGTAATATAATCTCATAGTTGTCCCAAATCCTCACAATGTCAATCGCAATTACCGTAATATAATAGCACTTACTTGGGCAACCTGACACTATCTATCCCATGTGCCATTTTGTGCTTTTCATAGTTCCACGCCTGGTTATTTCTTTTATCATTATGAGAGACAGCATGGACCGAATGCTTATCAACCATACAACCATGAAAAAGTAAAATTCTAAAAGGTAGGAAAAGGTGGGGCTCAAATAGCTACGGATTTTATGGAAGATAAAGCACAGACAAACTGGAATGAGATGTCAACAGCTCGAATGGAACGCGTTCAATCAAGGTTTGTGAACGAGTAGAGCGACATCAGCACGACAGCTTCCTTGCGGCTTTCACTGCCAAACATTAAAAGGTTTTCATCCGCACTCCACTTGACAACATACAAGGTTAAGCGAGCACTCCAAGAAGATCGCTGGTCTTTTGAGTTTGGCAGCGGTCTGACGATGTCAATATAAACATGACTGAAACGCGTGCAGTTGTGGTCATATGTTCCAATTGGGCTCCGTATGTGGCGTTTGACTTTGGCTTTTTGACAAGAGAGCCAGGCTCTGTCCATCTCCCGCACTTCCATGATGATTCCTAGCCATACGAAGCGCTCTGCAATTAGACGTTGCCTGATATTAGCCTTAGTATCCCCAAAGCTGCGGATACTGTAAATTTTCACGGAATGTATGATGGGATCAAGATAGCTATTGGTCCAAACAAACTTAAAACGGATCCCATTAAGTCTGCATCTGGTAACCCGATTTTCGAGAAAACTCAGTGGATCGAGAGATGAACAGTGCATTTCTCACCTCTCTACTCTAGCGACGGTACGGTTGCCGACTTTTGAACATCTAGATACTCCCCCTAATATTGATAAGCTCAATATGGCAAACGACCGCTTAGCGAATGAGAAGGCCCCTGGTGACGACGAAATTCCACCCGAGCTCTTCAAATGCTGTAAAGCTGCATTATTACAAACATTTCACCGTTTGCTTTTTCAGTGCTTGCAGGATCATTGCGAGACACTAGGTTCAGTATGTTATGTAAGAATAAGGGTGATAGAGGCGACTTCAACAATTACAGTGAAATCTCCCTTCTGAATGTTGTAGCCAAATTGTTTGTTAAAGTATTACAGATCAGACTACAATTTTTAGCTGATAAACTTTACTTCGAATCTCAATGTGGCTTCCGCAGGGAAAGAACAACCGTTGACACGATATTCTCCGTGAGACAACTTCAAGGAAAGTGTCAGAAACAGCTTCTGATTTAACGAAGGCATTCGACTACGTCAGCAGGCAGGGTCTTTTCAAAATGCCTGATCTGACAGGCTGTCCCCCAAAGAATGCCAAAACGCGTTATTAAGTTCCACTCAGGCATGAAGGACTCAGCCCATTTTAGCGGTTCCGTTTTAGATCATTAAAATTGAATTAGACGTTCTCTCGGCAACTTAATGAAGAATGTGTTATGTGAAGTGTCAGATTGTGATTGCGCGTCGGGTGATGGAACTAAATTTGAATAGGTGTCGGAGAGGTCCTATGGATTATTCGGTATATCAGGAATAGGCCAACACCTTGTATGCACGTACGCTCGAGATTACGCAGTCGGAGTAAGTCAAGTCGGTTTATGCAATCCGGTAAACATTTTGGTTGCCTATCGAGTGGAGATATGTTTTAATTCAACCATGGTGTCCCAGCTTGCGCGGTATAGTCACGACTGAGTGTCTGAATGTGCAGAGTATCTTCAGCAAACATTAAGGTGGGAATCGTATTAAAATTCGTCAGAGTTAGCCGAGTATGTAGCATGTTTGATTAAAGGCGCAAGCATACTATTTTCTGATTTCTACATACCCAGATACATTGATATTTCTCTAATGTACTTCATTCAACCCTTTTATTGCCCCGGATGTATGAAAATGGATGCGTTTTCTAACCATTAACATCATGCGCTTTTCATATTCACCTAGCACAAGGAACCGCTTACATGTTTTTCTTACGTAATCAAACGTTGCTTCTCAATTTCGGTGAGTTACATTTAAAAAGAATTGAACGAAGTTGTTTGTTCATTAGATCATCAAAATGTGTCGCCTCGCTATCTCTCTCTCTGATTGACAAAATATACTCCGATGTTTTCTAGCCTCGAGCGTTTAAAAGGTTAACAGCGAAAAGCGTTCCTAATGGTATGATTATTTTTTCCTTATCCTCAAGCATTTGCACGCATAACGTTTAATAAATTTCAGGAATTTAATATTTCAAACGTACGTTTACTCATGAGTAACATAATTGTTTAACTTATCCTGGACACGGTGCCACGAAATAAGCTAAACGTGGACGATCAATGTTATGAAACGAGGATGTTTTAAGAGACTTTATACAGTGGCTTTGCTAGAAAATTATGTTACAGACGGAAATTTGGAACTATGTGCATCTTTTAAAAAGGTGTTTTCATATTTCATTTATTCTACCAACTGTAAACCTTGGTAGACAATTTTCCAAGACTCGTAATCTGCACTCTCACAAACATTCGCTCAATTAGTCTATACACTTTTCATTAGCATGGTTTTGGTGACTGTTGTGAGATTATCTCACATAACAGCATGCGCGAGACTGCATTGAGGGCTGTATGTCAAAAACCATCAATGTCACTAGCGGCCTCCATCAAGTTTCAGTGCCCTGGCCTATAATTATCTTGATATACATGAAAATTCTCGAGTTTTGCTGATGCCATGAAAATAATGAAAGAAATGTGATCCACTGAATATTGTTCAATGCTGAAAAAGCAGTTGGATGCTCAGTATCTCTGGTATCAAATAGATCTGATGGCTTTCAACAAACGTAAATGTAAAATGTTGCAACTTGGCCGGCAATACGAGCACACATATAAACTTAAACATACAAACCGCACTTGAAGAACTACTAAGAAAGATAATTGGTAACTGGATTACTAATACTCTGAAACCAAATAGCCATTGTCATAAAGTCTTCAACAGGGCATGTGATATCTTGGGAATGCTGAGGAGAATAGTGGGATGGTTCTCCCAAAAAGGCTTCCACGCATTACTGAATTAATTACTGAATTACTTATTTACATCCATCCAACGATAGAGTACATGATCCCACTGTGGCTGTGAAAAGCCATTGGATTGCTAGATGGAAGTTCCTGGACGTGATATTAAAAATCCCTATTTGTGGATGCTTTTAATATACCGCAGTCTGCCACCTATAACGGTCAAGGACCTATTTTTTCAAAGCTCACCGTCTTAACAACAAAATGTCCGATGGTATAAATTTTCAATGGTAAGCTAATAGCAGAAACCCGACCCATAAGATCCAGTTGAGCTTGCCCAGGATAATAGTTGGAAGCAAGCCATCGGATAGGACAAACCCACGAACGCCTAGTGATGCGGTTCAAACTATATAGATCCAAACCTGGTATTTTTCCGTCTAGAATGGTGAAAAAATCACTAAGACCTCGCCAGAAACCGCAAATGCTCTCGCGATTAATTGCTCTTCAGGTGTTCGTGACAACGTTTCAGCGGAAGGTCATGAGTATTCATGCGACTCCGCAATCGAAACATTCTGAGAAATTTTGATAATTCTAGAAACGCGAAAATAACTTATTACTCTACGTCACAAGTTGCCATATTGATTGCCGGCGCCATTTTTTATTTGTATTCCTGACACCAACATGTGGTGCACTCTCCTTGCATGGCTGCGTTTAAGACGAACTTACAAGTATGCCCCTCCAAAATAACATTATTCTTCATTACTTTCATAATATTATCATTTTCAGATTTTTATTCATACCGTAATCCTGTGATGTTGTAAAGTATTAAAATTTTAAAACTAAATCCTTGAATTCTTAAATGCTTGAATGCTTGGAACATCTTGCCCGAAGCAATCACTCTCTCGGAATCTGTTGAGGTTTTCGCTCCTAAACTCGATGACTATATGGCCAAATATGTGGTGTGACTGTCCCTATTGATTTTTGAGAGATTTTGTTAATTTACTTCATATACCTGTCATCCTATGGTTATTATCAAGCGTACTGCTCTTCCCACTACAAAACCTACTGAGTTCTTAGTTCTGAGGCATTCACCGTATATGTACTTAAAATTAGCTCGTGTAAAATATTTGCTGTGAAAAAGTGAGCCTAATTTTCCAAATAGTGAATTGGAACGCTTGTCGATTAAATGTGAATACGATTTAAAACATCAATGAGAATTGGTAAATTCACGTGAGTAATGGTAATGTACCATAAACTAAACTCAAATGCCGGTAAAATAATTGTTTCGTGTCTAGTTCTTGTTCTACAAACATTTGCTGTTTAATTACTAATAAGAATGATTTTTCTGAACAGCTACTCACACAGGATATTATTCTTTACTCTTGTTCCATTGCGAAAATAGAACCAGCCTAATATCTATGTGAGAAGCCAAAGAGTTACACAAAGCAATCACACTTATTTCCGCACGTATCGCGTGATGCTGACCTTTTGTATTGGAATGTTATTCACCATCTTGCCGCACAATAAAATTCCAGTTTAGCTAGCATTTTGCACAAAAACAACGAGAACAATGGTTTTTGCAATCACAACCTTATTGCGTGCAGATTTGCACCTCGCTATTGAATGAACCACAGTTTCTCACACGTTCACTTGAAAAATTCGTATCGATCTCCGTTTACGCACTTTAATGCGTTCAGCACCAGAAATTTATTAGCGTCGCCGGTGAAAAATTTCAATAAAACTTTGTGAAAACCTTTGGGAACTCATAAGTGATTGTGTAGACGGGAGTTCTCGCCAGCGAGCAATAATGATATTATGATCAATATTTACGCCACAATGCACATTGATATCCTTTATGGTCAAAGGATTTATTGATAAGAAATAATCGCAATTTTGTACAGACGCGTATAAACCCTTCTACATATCTGCGATTTAACTTTCAAAAGTAGCCATGCTACATAATTTTGCATTCGTTATTCATGAACACTAACCCTGGCCATACCTGTGTCCCAAACACTTATCCTTGTATGTAGCCTTTTATCCTCCCGGTACTATAAAAACAACACTAACTCTCACAATAGCTAATTCCCAAACGAAATCAGATTCCATAATGATAAACATATGACAGTGAAAATTCTTTTGTCTTCTTCTTTTTGATACAAAGGGAGGTAGCGATTCCTGTGTGAGCTTCTTCACTGAAACGATGGAATCACCAAAACAGTGAGTCTCGGGGCAGACAACAAGAACGGCTCACTACTCTGATTGCAAGTTCTTGCGGCAAGGCGCAGCAACTTGCTTTTACGTAGGTTGAATGTCATATCATTCATAGCTGTGCAACCTGCATGTTTTCAAAATCAGTTTGGAGTTTCGATATTTGTACATGTGATGCTGATTGACTTTCGAATCGTGTGTTGGCGAAAGGTTGAATAAGTCGACGTGCACAATGATGAATGTGTAGATATACTGGTCTGCAACACAGCTCAGTAGAACCAGCGATAGGTGTTCAGTCTAGTTGCTTGGGTCTAATTAAGCCATCAGGATGTCTTTAACCGTCTGGGCATCCGTTCAATCATCCCGTTTGCTGCGAGGTGATAAGCTGTCGTCCGGATTCGCTTTGTTCCGAGCAGCCTTGTGAGGTCATGGATGAGCTTCTATTCGAATTGCAAACGCGGTCTGTCGTCACAATTTCTGGTGTGTCGTAATTATCAATCCAGTGTGCGACGAATAATTTTCGCTATCGTTTCTGAATTGATGTCCTGGATGGGTACAGCTACCGACTAATGCGTGTATCGATCTACATACGTCAGGAGGCATCGCTGGGCTTTCGAGTTTGGCAGCGGCCAGACGACGTCGATAGGAACATGGCTGAAACGCGTGCAATTGTCGTCGTATGTTCCAATTGTGCTCCGTATGTGGCGTTGAACTCTGGATTTTTGACAAGAGACCCAGGCTCTGGCAACATCCCCTACTCACTATTTTATTCCAGGCCATACGAAGCGTTCTATGATTAAACGTTGCGTATCCCAAAAGCTGCGCATTCTGGATTTGGTTGCCTAACGGTACGTCCTATCGAGTGGAGATATGTTTTAGTCAACCATGGTGTCCCAGCTTGCGCGGTGTAGTCACGGCTGAGTGTTTTAATGTGCAGAGTAACTTCAGCAAACATTAAGTTGGGAATCGCAATAAAATTCCCAGAGTTAGCCGAGTGTATAGCATGCTTGGTTACAGGCGCAAGGATACTATTTTTATGATTTTTACAAACCCAGATACTTTGATATTTCTCTAATGTACCTCATTCAACCCTTTTATTGCCCGGAAGTATGAAAAATGTATGAGTTTTGTAACCTGTAAGATTATACGCTTTTCATATTCACCCAGCACAAGGAACCGCTTACATGTTTTTCTTACGTAATCAAACATTGTTTCTCAATTTCGGTGAGTTACATTTAAAAAGTATTGAACGAAGTTGTTTGTTCAGTAGATCATCAAAATGTGTCGCCTCGCTATCACTCTCTCTGATTGATAAAGTATTCTCCGATGTTTTCCAGCCTCGACCGTTTACAAGCTTGACACCGAAAAGCGTTTTTAATGATGTGATTATTTTATCAATGCTCAAGCTGACAGAACATTTTGCGCTGATAACGTTTTATAAATTTCAGGAATTCAATATATCAAACATACGTTTACTAATGAGTAACAAGATATCTGCATAATTGTTTAAATTATCCTGGACACTGAGCCACGAAATAAGCTAAACGTGGACGATCAACAAGGTTATACTTGCATGCCAACTGTTATATAGGGATCGTACAACTAACTACGTTGTTCAGACACAATCACAAAATGATTCTTGGTCAAGCACACCAGGCGCATATGGATGACCAAAGAAATGTGTTGTAAGGTACGATCAATGTTATGAAACGAAGATGTTTCAAGAGACTTTATGCAGTGGCTTTGCTAGAAATTTATGTTACGGACGGAAATTTTGAAATATGTGCATAGTTTCAAAAGGCGTTTTCTTATTTTATTTATTCTACCAACTGTAAACTTTCCTAGACAATTTGTCCAAGACTCGTAATCTGCACTCTCACAAACATTCACTCAATTAGCGTATACACTTTTCATTAGCATGATTTTGGTTACTGTTGTGAGATTATCTCACATAACAGCATGTGCTACACTGCATTGAGGGCTGTATGTCAAAAACAATCAATGTCACCAGCGGCCTCCATAAAGTTTTAGCGCCCTGGCTTATATTTTTCTCGTTATACATGATGTTTCCCAAGTATTACCATGCAAGATGGTACGTTTTGCTAATGCCATAAAAATAATGAAGGAAATCTGATCCACTGAATATTGTTCAATGTTGAAAGAGGATTTGGATTATCAGTATCTCTGGTCTCAACATAATCTGATCCCTTTCAACTAAAGTAAATATAAAACGTTGCAACTTGGCCGGCAATACGAGCACACATATAATCTTAACCATAAAAACCTTACATGGAGAACTACTAAGAAAGATCATTGGTATCTTGATTACTAATAATCCGAAACCAAATAGCCATTGCCAGAAAGTCTTCAACAGGGCATGTGGTATCTTAGGAATGCTGAAGGGAATAGTTGTATGGTTCTCCCGAAAAGGCTTCTACGCATTACTGAATTAATTACTGAATTACTTATTTACATCCATCCAACTATAGAGTACATGATCCCACTGTGGCTGTGAAAAGCCATTGGATTGCTAGATGGAAGTTCTTGGACGTGATATTAAAAATCCCTATTTGTGGATGCTTTTAATATACCGCGGTCTGCCACCTATAACGGTCAAGGACCTAGTTCTTCAAAGCTCACCGTCTTAACAACAAAATGTCCGATGGTATAAATTTTCAATGGTAAGCTAATAGCAGAAACCTGACCCGTAAGATCCAGTTGAGCTTGCCCAGGATAATAGTTGAAAGCAAGCCATCGGATAGGACAAACTCACGAACGCCTAGTGATGCGGTTCAAAATAAATAGATTCAAACCTGGTACTTTTTCCGTCTAGAATGGTGAAAAAATCACAAGGACCTCGCCAGAAACCGCAAATGCTCTCGCGATTAATTGCTCTTCAGGTGTTCGTGACAACGTTTCAGCGGAAGGTCATGAGTATTCATGCGACTCCGCAATCGAAACATTCTGAGAAATTTTGATAATTCCAGAAACGCGAAAATACCTTATTACTCTACGTCACAAGTTGCCATATTGATTGCCGGCGCCATTTTTTTATTTGTATTCTTGACACCAACATGTGGTGCACTCTCCTTGCATGGCTGCGTTTAAGACGAACTTACAAGTATGCCCCTCCAAAATAACATTATTCTTCATTATTCTTCATTACTTTCATAATATTATCATTTTCAGATTTTTATTCATACCGTAATCCTGTGATGTTGTAAAGTATTAAAATTTTAAAACTAAATCCTTGAATTCTTAAATGCTTGAATGCTTGGAACATCTTGCCCGAAGCAATCACTCTCTCGGAATCTGTTGAGGTTTTCGCTCCTAAACTCGATGACTATATGGCCAAATATGTGGTGTGACTGTCCCTATTGATTTTTGAGAGATTTTGTTAATTTACTTCATATACCTGTCATCCTATGGTTATTATTAAGCGTACTGCTCTTCCCACTACAAAACCTACTGAGTTCTTAGTTCTGAGGCATTCACCGTATCTGTACTTAAACTTAGCTCGTATAAAATATTTGCTGTGAAATAGTGAGCCTAATTTTCCAAATAGTATATTGGAACGCTTGTCGATTAAATGTGAATACGATTGAAAACATCAATGAGCATTGGTAAACTGAGCGTGCGAACTAAACTCAAATGCCGGTAAAATAATTATTTCGTGTTTAGTTCTTGTTCTACAAACATTTGCTGTTTAATTACTAATAAGAATGATTTTTCTGAACAGCTACTCACACAGGATATTATTCTTTACTCTTGTTGCATTGCGAAAATAGAACCAGCTTAATATCTATGTGAGAAGCCAAAGAGTTACACAAATGCAATCACGCTTATTTCCGCACGTATCGCGTGATACTGACCTTTTGTATTGGAATGTTATTCACCATCTTGCCGCACAATAAAATTCCAGTTTAGTAGCATTTTGCACAAAAACAACGAGAACAATGGTTTTTGCAATCACAACATTATTGCGTGCAGATTTGCACCTCGCTATTGAATGAACCACAGTTTCTCACACGTTCACTTGAAAAATTCGTATCGATCTCCGTTTACGCACTTTAATGCGTTCAGCACCAGAAAGTTATTAGCGTCGCCGGTGAAAAATTTCAATAAAACTTTGTGAAAACCTTTGGGAACTCATAAGTGATTGTGTAGACGGGAGTTCTCGCCAGCGAGCAATAATGATATTATGATCAATATTTACGCCACAATGCACATTGATATCCTTTATGGTCAAAGGATTTATTGATAAGAAATAATCGCAATTTTGTACAGACGCGTATAAACCCTTCTACATATCTGCGATTTAACTTTCAAAAAATAGCCATGCTACATAATTTTGCATTCGTTATTCATGAACACTAACCCTGGCCATACCTGTGTCCCAAACACTTACCCTTGTATGTAGCCTTTTATCCTACCGGTACAGAAGAAGAAGAATGATTTTATTCGTGTTCACGAATTTTCAGCAATATAAAAACAACACTAACTCTCGCAATAGCTCATTCCAAAACTAAATCTGATTCCATAATAATAAACATATGACAGCGAAAATTATTTTGTCTTCTTCTTTTTGATACAAAGGGAGGTAGCAATTCCCGTGTGAGCTTCTTCACTGAAACGATGGATTCACCAAAACAGTGAGTCTCGGGGGAGACAACAAGAACGGCTTACCACTCTGATTGCAAGTTCTTGCGGCAAGGCGCAGCAACTTGCTTTTACGTAGGTTGAATGTCATATTATTCATAGCTGTGCAACCTGCATGTTTTCAAAATCAGTTTGGAGTTTCGATATTTGTACATGTGATGCTGATTGACTTTCGAATCGTGTGTTGGCGAAAGGTTGAATAAGTCGACGTGTACAATGATGAATGTGTAGATATACTGGTCTGCAACACAGCTCAGTAGAACCAGCGATAGGTGTTCAGTCTAGTTGCTTGGGTCTAATTAAGCCATCAGGATGTCTTTAACCGTCTGGGCATCCGTTCAATCATCCCGTTTGCTGCGAGGTGATAAGCTGTCGTCCGGATTCGCTTTGTTCCGAGCAGCCTTGTGAGGTCATGGATGAGCTTCTATTCGAATTGCAAACGCGGTCTGTTGTCACAATTTCTGGTGTGTCGTAATTATCAATCCAGTGTGCGACGAATAATTTTCGCTATCGTTTCTGAATTGATGTCCTGGATGGGTACAGCTACCGACTAATGCGTGTATCGATCTACATACGTCAGGAGGCATCGCTGGCCTTTTGAGTTTGGCAGCGGTCAGACGATGTCGATAGGAACATGGCTGAAACGCGTGCAATTGTCGTCGTATGTTCCAATTGTGCTCCGTATGTGGCGTTGAACTTTGGATTTTTGACAAGAGACCCAGGCTCTGGCAATCTCCCGCACTCCCTTTTTTATTCCAGGCCATACAAAGCGTTCTGTGATTAGACGTTGCGTATCCCAAAAGCTGCGCATTCTGGATTTGTTTGCCTAACGAGTGGAGATATGTTTTAGTCAACCGTGGTGTCTCAGCTTGCGCGGTGCAGTCACGGCTGAGTGTTTGAATGTGCAGAGTAACTTCAGCAAACATTAAGTTGGGAATCGCATTAAAATTCGCCAGAGTTAGCCGAGTATGTAGCATGCTTGGTTAAAGGCGCAAGCATACTATTTTTATGATTTTTACACATCCAGATACTTTGATATTTCTCTAATGTACCTCATTCAACTCCTTTATTGCCCGGAAGTATGAAAAATGTATGAGTTTTGTAACCTGTAACATTATACGCTTTTCATATTCACCCAGCACAAGGAACCGCTTACATGTTTTTCTTACGTAATCAAACATTGTTTCTCAATTTCGTTGAGTTACATTTAAAAAGAATTGAACGAAGTTGTTTGTTCAGTAGATCATCAAAATGTGTCGCCTCGCTATCACTCTTTCTGATTGATAAAGTATTCTCCGATGTTTTCCAGTCTTGACCGTTTACAAGCTTGACACCGAAAAGCGTTTTTAATGATGTGATCATTTTTATCAATGCTCAAACTGACAGAACATTTTGCGCTGATAACGTTTTATAAATTTCAGGAATTTAATATATCAAACATACGTTTACTCATGAGTAACAAGTTATCTGCGTAATTGTTTAAATTATCCTGGACACTGTGCCACGAAATAAGCTAAACGTGGACGATCAACAAAGTTATACTTGCATGCCAACTGTTATATAGGGTTCGTACAACGAACTACGTTGTTCAGACACAGAATCACAAAATGATACTTGGTCAAGCACTCGCAGCGCATTTGGATGACTAAAGAAATGTGTTGTAAGGGATGGGGATGTGAACAACACATTAATGTGGACGATCAATGTTATGAAACGAGGATGTTTCCAAGAGACTTTATGCAGTGGCTTTGCTAGAAATTTATGTTAAAGACTGAAATTTTGATCTATGTGCATAGTTTCAAAAGGCGTTTTCTTATTTCATTTATTCTACCAACTGTAAACCTTCCTAGACAATTTGGCCAAACATTCACTCAATTAGCGTACACACTTTTCATTAGCATGGTTTTGGTGACTGTTGTGAGATTATCCCACATAACAGCATGTGCGAGACTGCATTGAGAGCTGTATGTCGAAAATCATCAATGTCACCAGCGGCCTCCATCAAGTTTTAGCGCCCTGGCCTATCCTTTTCTCGTTATACATGATGTTTCCCAAGTATTACCATGCAAATGGTACGTTTTGCTAATGCCAGAAAAATAATGAAGGAAATTCGATCCACTAAATATTGTTCAATGTTGAAAGAGGATTTGGAATACCAGTCTCTCTGGTCTCAACATAATCTGATGCCTTTCAACAAAAGTAAATGTAAAATTTTGCAACTTGGCCGGCAATACGAGCACACATATAATCTTAACCATAAAAACCTTACATGGAGAACTACTAAGAAAGATCATTGGTGTCTGGATTACTAATAATCTGAAGCCAAATAGTCATTGCCAGAAAGTCTTCAACATGGCATGTGGTATCTTGGGAATGCTGAGGGGAATAGTTGGATGGTTCTCCCAAAAAGGCTTCAACGCATTACTGAATTAATTACTAAATTACTTACTTACATCCATTCAACGATAGAGTACATGATCCCACCGTGGCTGTAAAAAGCCTTTGGATTGCTAGATAGAATGAACCACCGAGACATGAAGCTAGTTGATGGGATGCAGCACATCCCATTTCAAGAGCGAATGGCCATGCTGGGATTGGCTGATTTCAATCAAGCCCTAATGGGGCGACAGCTGCCCACAATTTGTTCTTCTTTCTCCGTCGATTAGTAGGAGGAACAACGATTCTAACATACAAAATGTATTCGATATATCAAATCATCTCATACAAGGATGATCAGAATGATGTACGAGAATACACTACTATTGAACTGTAAAATGTAATTGTATACTGTCCGTGTTTGTTTAACTTGGAACACTCCAACATCCACCGTTACACATTCAATTTAGACCGAAATGTGCTGCACCAGTAGTCAATTAAACTAAATAT
This sequence comes from Atriophallophorus winterbourni, assembly GCA_013407085.1. Lineage (NCBI taxonomy): Eukaryota > Metazoa > Platyhelminthes > Trematoda > Plagiorchiida > Microphallidae > Atriophallophorus > Atriophallophorus winterbourni. Next base: position 8,318 of record JACCGJ010016149.1, on the reverse strand, counting down.
CTTTCAACATCCGCAAGTTCAGAATTTGGCAATTCGAGAAACCATTTCCGTTCTCATAAGAACTTTGCAGTCACACGATTGAGTGGTACATATCATGGAAATATCTTGGCATCTGGATGACCGGATACTTGAAAAACAGTCAGTCGTGAATTTAGAACGATTAAGGCGATTGAATGATTTCTTATCCCAGTAAGGAGCATGGGATTAAGTAGATGTTGAACAGGATGATTTTCTGGAGGCTGAAAAATTCGCGGTAAATCGGGTGACGAAATATTCCTACAACTCGTCACTTTCCGTCAACCACAAACAACACAATACAGCCAACCCCGCACGTATCGATTTTTGTGCTCTGATTTGTACACTTGGTTGGCCCAGTTAACATGACACGATCTGATGTTTGCGAAACATGCGTCGTCTGCATAAAAGTCGTCAGTGGTAAGGTTAAATCAGGCCAATCGTCAAGGGTAAGTAAAAGGTTAGTAAGGCAGCAGTATCCTTTTCTAAAACTGTGTTGCGCTTCCGAAATAGCTTATTTACTTTAATGTATTTGCTCACTTTGTTCGCCACTATCCTTTCCAACACCTTGCACACGGCGGACAACAGGGTAACAGGCTTGTAATTTGCGGGCTGTGAAATCCGGGAGATTATATCGGATTTCCATTCCGTCTGTTTGACCAGCGATTAGCAGAATAACTGCGTCAGAATTCCGCATAGAAATTGTGCAAAATGCTTTAGTATATTGGGCGTAATTTTATCATAACCAGAGAAATATAAGCGTAATTTGCATGCAATCGTTTAGAGCAGTTTTTTGGTAACGTATCAGTTCTGACACAGAAGCTTCGTAAGATCAAGGGTGATAGTCAATACAGGAAACATGATTAAGTAGTAGTTAACCCACCATCACTTATTTTACCTTACCGCTAAACAGCCTATAGTACGCCTACAGTGTGTCACGTCTCGTGGGAATAAACAGGATCAGAGGTCAGTATGGAACTGAAGATCTGCCTTTGATGAGCGGAAGTTTGTCGTAGTACAGCATTTTTATTGATAGCTTTCCAATAGACAAATGTTTTTATTTTCACGTCTTTATTTTGTGCTAAAAATTCCAAAAATGGAAGAGTGCCCGTGCAGGATTCCACTTCCTATTTGACCGTAATACATGGGTCTATTTCATTTAAATAGTTGAAGATGGCCTACAACTGATCTCCCTGATAATAACAAATATGTCATCAACATAGCGCCACCCCAATTTTGGCTTGAATCCTATATTATTAAGGGCTGTTTTCTTGAAATTCTCCATATGCATGTTTGCAAGTACTGGACATATCGGTGAACCCATTGCCAACGCTTCTTTGTGTATATATAATTGCTCATTAAATACGAAGTGGTTCATGCATAGGCAGATCTATAAGACGTTGATAATTTGCTGGACGCTCAATTCTGTGCGATCTGACAAACTGGCATCAGATAGAGAGCGAAAAAAGAGAAGAAGAAGAAGAGAATTGGTAAGCTCACGTGCGTACTGGTAAAGTACCACAAACTAAACTCAAATGCCGGTAAAATAATTATTGCGTGTTTAGTTCTTGTCCTACAAACATTTGCTGTTTAATTACTAATAAGAATGATTTTTCTGAACAGCTACTCACACAGGATATTATTCTTTACTCTTGTTGTATTGCGAAAATAGAACCAGCTTAATATCTATGTGAGAAGCCAAAGAGTTACACAATGCAATCACGCTTATTTCCGCACGTATCGCATGATGCTGACCTTTTGTATTGGAATGTTATTCACCATCTTGCCGCACAATAAAATTCTAGTTTAGATAGCATTTTGCACAAAAACAACGAGAACAATGGTTTTTGCTATCACAACATTTTTGCGTGCAGATTTGCACCCTGCTATTCAGCAAACCTGAGTTTCTCACACGTTCACATCCATCTCTGTTAATGCTCTTTAGTGCGTTCAGAACCAGAACGGTTTTAGCGTCGCCGGTGAAAAATTTCAATAAAAATTAGTGAAAACCTTTGGGAACTCACAAGTGATTGTGTAGTGTTAGAGGCTGAAACAGAAGCGTCCTGCATAATCACGCTACATCTTTTATCTCGCACCAAACCATTTTTTATCTGCAGTTGCACAAATAGCAATTTAGGCTCCAATACATTACTGTGACTGTAGGCTGAGATCACAAGATGTTTTGCTTTTCAAGGTCGTATATGAAAAACATCTACTTCACAAGAGCTTGATTACAACCAATGGGCAATGGACAACCAAAGACGGGAGTTCTCGCCAGCGAGCAATAATGATATTATGATCAATATTTACGCCACAATGCACATTGATATCCTTTATGGTCAAAGGATTTATTGATGAGAAATAATCGCAATTTTGTACAGACGCGTATAAACCCTTCTACATATCTGCGATTTAACTTTCAAAAACAGACATGCTACATAATTTTGTTTTCGTTATTCATGAACACTAACCCCGGCCATACCTGTGTCCCAAACACTTATCCTTGTATGTAGCCTTTTATCCTACCGGTACAGAAGCAATATAAAAACAACACTAACTCTCGCAATAGCTCATTCCAAAACTAAATCTGACTCCATAATAATAAACATATGACAGCGAAAATTATTTTGTCTTCTTCTTTTTGATACAAACTGAGTTAGCAATTCCAGTGTGAGCTTCTTCACTGAAACGATGGATTCACGAAAACGGTGAGTCTCGGGGGAGACAACAAGAACGGCTTACCACTCTGATTGCAAGTTCTTGCGGCAAGGCGCAGCAACTTGCTTTTACGTAGGTTGAATGTCATATTATTCATAGCTGTGCAACCTGCATGTTTTCAAAATCAGATTGGAGTTTCGATATTTGTACATGTGATGCTGATTGACTTTCGAATCGTGTGTTGGCGAAAGGTTGAATAAGTCGACGTGTAAAATGATGAATGTGTAGATATACTGGTCTGCAACACAGCTCAGTAGAACCAGCGATAGGTGTTCAGTCTAGTTGCTTGGGTCTAATTGAGCCATCAGGATGCATTTAACCGTCTGTGCATTCGTTCAGTGATCCCGTTTGCTGCTAGGTGATAAGCTGTCGTCCGGATTCGCTTTGTTCCGAGCAGCCTTGTGAGGTCATGGAAGAGCTTCTATTCAAATTGCAAACGCGGTGTGTCGTCACAATTTCTGGTGTGTCGTAATTATCAATCCATGTCCGACAAATAATTTTCGCTATCGTTTCTGAATTGATGTCCTGGATGGGTACAGCTACCGACTAATGCAGCGGTCAGACGATGTCGATAGGAACATGGCTGAAACGCGTGCAATTGTCGTCGTATGTTCCAATTGTGCTCCGTATGTGGCGTTTAACTTTGGATTTTTGACAAGGGACCCAGGCTCTGGCAATCTCCCGCACTCCCGTTTTTATTCCAGGCCATACGAAGCGTTCTGTGATTAGACGTTGCGTATCACAAAAGCTGCGCATTCTGGATTTGGTTGTCTAACGGTACGTCCTATCGAGTGGAGATATGTTTTAGTCAACCATGGTGTCCCAGCTTGCGCGGTGTAGTCACGGCTGAGTGTTTTAATGTGCAGAGTAACTTCAGCAAGCATTAAGTTGGGAATCGCTTTAAAATTCGCCAGAGTTAGCCGTACCGTCGTCTCAGGGGTGACTTGATCCTGCTTTTCAATGTTCTGCATACAGTGGATACCCACTCGAACACCTGTTTCATCGGCAAGAAGCGCGTGGTAGCAGATCGCATGGATACAAGTTAATTATTCCACACTCCAGATCAAATTGTCGTAGGTTTCTCTTTGCTGTCAGAGTCTGTTTTCTATGGAACTCACTGCCCCCACATATCATTTGCGCAACAAGCCTGAACATGTTCAAGGCTGAACTTGACAAGTTTATGTTGACTAAACCCAACCTTTCACCTGAATACACGTGCTGACTTTCCTTGTGTATAAAACATTTGTGTTGTTTTTATGAATTCCCTATATTTTTAATCTGTGGTTACTGTAAAGTATTTACTTTTTGAACCATTAAAACTTCGAATAACTTTGAATGCTTGGTTAACGGCACAAGCATACTATATTTATGATTTTTACACATCCAGATACTTTGATATTTCTCTAATGTACCTCATTCAACCCTTTTATTGCCCGGAAGTATGAAAAATGTAACCTGTAACATTATACGCTTTTCATATTCACCCAGCACAAGGAACCGCTTACATGTTTTTCTTACGTAATCAAACATTGTTTCTCAATTTCGGTGAGTTACATTTAAAAAGAATTGAACGAAGTTGTTTGTTCAGTAGATCATCAAAATGTGTCTCCTCGCTATCACTCTCTCTGATTGATAAAGTATTCTCCGATGTTTTCCAGTCTCGAACGTTTACAAGCTTGAAAGCGAAAAGCGTTTTTAATGATGTGATTATTTTTATTAATGCTCAAGCTGACAGAACATTTTGCGCTGATAACGTTTTATAAATTTCAGGAATTTAATATATCAAACACGTTTACTCATGAGTAACAAGTTATCTGCATAATTGTTTAAATTATCCTGGACACGGTGCCACGAAATAAGCTAAACGTGGACGATCAACAAGGTTATACTTGCATGCCAACTGTTATATAGGGTTCGTACAACGAACTACGTTGTTGAGACACAGAATCACAAAATGATTCTTGGTCAAGCACTCGAGGCTCACATGGATGACCAAAGAAATGTGTTGTAAGGGATGGGGATGTGAGCAACACATTAATGTGGACGATCAATGTTATGAAACGAGGATGTTTCCAAGAGACTTTTTGCAGTGGCTTTGCTAGAAATTTATGTTACAGGCGGAAATTGTGAACTATGTGCATAGTATCAAAAGGCGTTTTCTTATATCATTTTTTCTACCAACTGTGAAACTTCCTAGACAATTTGGCCAAGACTCGTAATCTGCACTCTCACAAACATTCACTCAATTAGTGTATACACTTTTCATTAGCATGGTTTTGGTGACTGTTGTGAGATTATCTCATATAACAGCATGTGCGAGACTGCATTGAGGGCTGTATGTCAAAAACCATCAATGTCACCAGCGGCCTCCATCAAGTTTCAGTGCCCTGGCCTATCCTTTTTTGTTATACATGATGTTTCCCAAGTATTACCATGCAAGATGGTACGTTTTTCTAATGCCAGAAAAATAATGAATTAAATCTGATCCACTGAATACTGTTCAATGCTGAAAGAGCAGTCGGATGCTCAGTATCTTTGGTCTCAAATAGATCTGAGGGCTTTCAACAAACGTAAGTGTAAAATGTTGCAACTTAGCCGGCAATACGAGCACACATATAATTTTAAACATACAAACCTCACTTGGAGAACCACTAAGAAAGATCTTTGTATCTGGATTAATAATAATATGAAGCCAAATAGCCATTGCCAGAAAGTCTTCAGCAGGGCATGTGGTATCTTGGGAATGCTGAGGGGAATAGTTGGATGGTTCTCCCAAAATAACTTGCACGCATTACTGAATTAATTACTAAATTACTTATTTACATCCATCTAACGTTAGAGTACATGATCCCACCGTGGCTGTGAAAAGCCATTGGATTGCTAGATAGAATGAACCACCGAGACATGAAGCTAGTTGATGGGATGCAGCACATCCAATATCAAGAGCGAATGGCCATGCTGGGATTGGCTGATTTCAATCAAGCCGTAATGAGGCGACAGCTGTCCACAATTTGTTCTTTTTTCTCCGTCGATTAGTAGGAGGAACCACGATTCTAACATACAAAATGTATTCGATATATCAAATCATCTCATACAAGGATGATCAAAATGATGTACGAGAATACACTACTATTAAACTATAAAATGAAATTGTATACTGTCCGTGTTTGTTTAACTTGGAACACTCCAACATCTACCGTTACACATTTAATTCAGACCGAAATGTGCTGCACCAGTAGTCAATTAAACTAAATTTCTTTCAACATTCGCAAGTGAAGAATGCAATTTGGGAACCCATTTCCGTTCTCATAAGAAATTTGCAGTCACACGATTGAGTGGTACATATCATGGAAATATCTTGGCATCTGGATGACCGGATACTTGAAAAACAGTCAGTCGTGAATTTAGAACGATTAAGGCCATTGAATTATTTCTTGTTTCAGTAAGGAGCATGGGATTAAGTAGATTTTGAACAGGATGATTTTCGGGGCGGGCTGAAAAATTCGCGTATAAATCGGGTGACGAAATATTCCTACAACTCGTCACTTTCCGTCAACCACAAACAACACAACACAGCCAACCCCGCACGTATCGATTTTTGTGCTCTGATTTGTAAACTTGGTTGGCCCAGTTAACATGACACGATCTGATGTTTGCGAAACATGCGTCGTCTGCATAAAAGTCGTCAGTGGTAAGGTTAAATCAGGCCAATCGTCAAGGGTAGGTAGAAGGTTAGTAAGGCAGGAGTATCCTTTTCTAAAACTGTGTTGCGCTTCGGAAATAGCTTATTTACTTTAATGTATTTGCTCACTTTGTTCGCCACTATCCTTTCCAACACCTTGCACACGGCGGACAACAGGGTAACAGGCTTGTAATTTGCGGGCTGTGAAATCCGGGAGATTATATCGGATTTCCATTCCGTCTGTTTGACCAGCGATTAGCAGAATAACTGAGTCAGAATTCCACATAGAAATTGTGCAAAATGCTTGAGTATATTGGGCGTAATTTTATCATAACCAGAGAAATATAAGCGTAATTTGCGTGCAATCGTTTAGAGTAGTTTTTTGGTAACGTATCAGTTCTGACACAGAAGCTTCGTAAGATCAAGGGTGATAGTCAATACAGGAAACATGATTAAGTAGTAGTTAACCCACCATCACTTATTTTACCTTACCGCTAAACAGCCTATAGTACGCCTACAGTGTGTCACGTCTCGTAGGAATAAACAGGATCAGAGGTCAGTATGGAACTGAAGATCTGCCTTTGATGAGCGGAAGTTTATCGTAGTACAGCATTTTTATTGATAGCTTTCCAATAGACAAATGTTTTTATTTTCACGTCTTTATTTTGTGCTAAAAATTCCAAATGCCGGTGCAGGATTCCACTTCCTTTTTGACCGTAATACATGGGTCTTTTTCATTTAAATAGTTGAAGATGGCCTACAACTGATCTCCCTGATAATAACAAATATGTCATCAACATAGCGCCACCAAAATTTTGGCTTGAATCTTATATTATTAAAGGCTGTTTTCTTGAAATTCCCCATATACATGTTTGTAAGTACTGGACATATCGGTTAACCCATTGCCAACCCTTCTTTGTGTCTATATAATTGTTCATTAAATACGAAGTGGTTCATGCATAGGCAGGTCTATAAGACGTTGATAATTTGCTGGACGCTCAATTCTGTGTGATTCGACAAACTGGCATCAGATAGAGAGCGAATAAAAGAGAAGAAGAAGAAGAGAATTGGTAAATGCACGTGCGTACTGGTAAAGTACCACAAACTAAACTCAAATGCCGGTAAAATAATTATTGCGTGTTTAGTTCTTGTCCTACAAACATTTGCTGTTTAATTACTAATAAGAATGATTTTTCTGAACAGCTACTCACACAGGATAGTATTCTTTACTCTTGTTCCATTGCAAGAATAGAATCAGATCAATATCTATGTGAGAAGCCAAAGAGTTACACAATGCAATCACGCTTATTTCCGCACGTATGGCGTGATACTGACCTTTTGTATTGGAATGTTATTCACCATCTTGCCGCACAATAAAATTCCAGTTTAGATAGCATTTTGCACAAAAACAACGAGAACAATGGTTTTTCATATCACAACATTTTTGCGTGCAGATTTGCACCCTGCTATTCAGCAAACCTGAGTTTCTCACACGTTCACATCCATCTCTGTTAATGCTCTTTAGTGCGTTCAGCACCAGAAAGGTTTTAGCGCCGCCGGTGAAAAATTTCAATAAAAATTAGTGAAAACCTTTGGGAACTCACAAGTGATTGTGTAGTGTTAGATGCTGAAACAGAAGCGTCCTGCATAATCACGCTACATCTTTTATCTCGCATCAATCCATTTTTTATCTGCAGTTGCACAAATAGCAATTTAGGCTCCAATACATTACTGTGACTGTAGGCTGAGATCACAAGATATTTTGCTTTTCAAGGTCGTATATGAAAAACATCTACTTCACAAGAGCTTGATTACAACCAATGGACAATGGACAACCAAAGACGGGAGTTCTCGCCAGCGAGCAATAATGATATTATGATCAATATTTACGCCACAATGCACA